>JACXGK010001184.1:19972-30721 GCA_016801125.1 Novumbra hubbsi | reverse complement strand
GCCATTCAGCTGTTGTAATGTGAAAAGATCTTAAATCTTACACAACATCCATGCCCACGCCTACATTAAATGTAACAATATGTGCCTCCAGAAGTGGTGATAGTCTTTGCTCCTGGACTAACGGCCAGATGTGGTGTTTGCCTCTCTACACCCCCCCCCCCATTCCTTCTTCTCTCTTCCTTAATCTCAGAGGACATCTTTGCGGCTATCAATGCAATGGATAAAACCTTGGCACCTCCGGGTGCTTTTGTCCCCATTATCTCCACCTCGTCTTCCGTGGACGCCGCAGCTGCCTCGCCCGTCCCCAGTCCCTGTAATCCCAGCCTGTGTGATCCCACGCCCGACAGCCCTCTATCAGCCACGTCGGTACGACCGCAGGGGCCTGTTATGGAGAGCAACAGCAGCACCGAGGCTGGGCTCACGTCACCGACCACGGCCGCCACAGCAGCCACTCAGCCCACTCCGGAATCGGAGGAGGAAAAAGCCAAGAAGCTCCTCTACTGTTCGCTATGCAAAGTGGCAGTTAACTCTCTGTCGCAGCTGGAGGCCCACAACACAGGTAGGTTCCCACGGAAATCCGAAAAAACTGGACCCGCAAGGTTTTTGTCCCTACTAGGAAAAGGTTGATTTCTGCCAAAAGGGTGAGGAAAAAAGGAGTTACAATGCCTGAGAAAAATGACAGTTTCTTAAAAATTTTACGAAATGAAAAACACGGCCATGTCCACATATAGTTTTGTTCCAAACACTTATTTGCAGATTTTCCCTACAGGGTAGCCATTTCCATGGATTTGTCATGCAAAGGAGCACACCACACCAGTGCACATTTAGTTTCACGCCCTTATGCCTTATAGCTTAAGAACAAGCTGTCAATTGTTAAACTTTACTTATTTGCATGCACACCAAACGTCTGACATGAATTCGCATAAAAAAATCCTTACATCAGAATATAATATTTTAGGTCATGTAATGCGTCACTAAAATGTATGCATTTCAAGGAGGGCTTCTCATTTATATACCCCTTGCTGGTTTGTCTCCCTCAAACCAAAGTGAGGAACTGTTGGAATGAACTGAACAATTATTGTTTTGAACACTTCTCTCTTTTTTACTCTCAGGTAGTTACATTTTATGGCGTTTTAGTTTCATTTATTTTTTCTGCCATCGTACGATGTATTAATTCATGTTAATGCCTTTTATTTTGCCATTTGAAGGTTCCAAGCACAAAACTATGCTTGAGGCAAGGAATGGAGCAGGCCCAATTAAGGCATATCCCAGACCAGGCTCCAAGCTTAAAGTCCAGGCAACTACAGTGCTTAAAGGCTCTGGCCTACAGAACAAGACTTTCCATTGTGAGATCTGTGATGTCCATGTCAATTCAGAAATACAACTCAAACAGGTACTACGTTACAGCCTTTATATCTCTTTTTTCGGCAAATGCAGTTTTCATTTTTCTTAAAACCTTCACCTAATATAACTTTCAAAAATTGTTCATGCAGCAATCTAGCTACATGGACAGTGTGTTTATGTATATTTGTACACACCAACAATCTACAGTATATCGGCATACTATATACACTACCGTTCTAAAGTTTGGGGTAAATTGGAAATGTCCTTCTTTTCTCCATCACAATGTGACTTCAGCTTACATGTTAGATTTAGGATAACATTTATAATTGGAAATGCGATTTCAGCATAGGTGTTAGATTTAGGATAACATTTATAATTGGAAATGCAATTTCAGCATAGGTGTTAGATTTTGGATAACATTTATAATCGGGGTATTAGAACTGGGGAATGTTTTAGGTATAGGCTTTACTGGTTAAGTTTAAAGTGAAGGGTTATGGCTAGATTCGGTCTAAGCATAACATTTTGGTTGTTGAGGTCTAGGTTAGGGTTAGGCAAGCTGTGTTTGCTAAGATTAGGTAAATTACTATACAGTATAGTCAGAAAATAATTTCAAAAATACTATTTCAAAAAACTTTCTGGGAAGTCACTTATTTAAAATCTGAATTCACTGTATAGGGTGGCATTTGGTACCCATCTTCTTTTTATTATTTTTTTAGCACATCTCCAGCAGAAGACACAAGGACAGAGTGGCGGGGAAACCCATGAAGCCCAAATACAGCCCTTACAACAAACAGCAGCGCAGCTCCACAGTCATGGCTGTATGTATCGTGTGTTTTCTCATCAAAGCCTTCCTGGAACACTTGCTTAGACTTCAAAGATTAATAGTTAATACATTGCTTGGCCGTTACTCTAAGCAGTCTTTAAGATTACTGATGCATCAGTTGATTTAAAACAGGCCTTTATTCTTATGGAAAATAAAGGCTTGTTATTTTTTAGCTAATTCATTTTTGTTTTCTAAGTTCATTTACTTTCTTATGAACGTGTTTTCTTCTTTCCTCCAGGCCAAGCTGGCTCTACAGAAGGACCTGGTGAAGCCTATCTCTCCTGCTGCTTTCCTCTCAAACCCCTTCTGTCCCACAACTGTTCCCTCCATCTCACTGCACCCACGGCCCAACACCTCCATCTTTCAGACTGCTGGCCTGCCAGGCTCTATGGGCTCCCTCCCCTCCTTCCTCCGGGCCGCTCCGGGCCCCATCAGGCACAACTCCAGCTCTATCCTCTTTGCCCCATATTAAATCCTTGGTCATGACACAGTGCAATGAGAGAGTGGAAGAAAATGGACATCGGACGGTAACGAAGTGAGACACGGGTGGTTGGAGGGGGGGTGGGGTGGTATTGATTGGTAATTTAGTCCAGGAACAAACACTTGTCTTGTCTCCCGCGGTTAAACTTTTCACTCCTCAGTGAATCGGCAAAGAGGGAGACAGAGGCAGCGCAGAGGGAAACTGGCATGATCACAGAAACATGGGACTTCTAACTGCGTGGAGCAGTAAGTGCACTGCCTATTGGATGATGTCCTGCTGCAGACAGTACCTCCCCGTTGCGCTCAACTGAGATGACTACTGCACTGCCAAGCTTGAATAAACAAGTGTGTATTTATTTGATTGAACTTGTTTACCTTTGCCTGTCTGCCTGTGTTTCCCTGAGACATGCAGAGGTACGGTACAGTTGTCCCTCTTAGACTACCGGGGGTCTACATATTGGATTCTTGTGGAATATTAACGAGCATCAAACAGCTTCCTGAATGACTTGAATTAGCATAGTCTTCCTGTGCGATTAAATGAATGGACAGTTCCAGCTAAATGTGTATGGTAATACTGCATACTGCAATTTTTCAGTTGTTGCTTGATGTCATGAGTCAGGGACTCAACGTCAACACATTTTGCCCTCTGTTCTCTCTGTGCTCTGTTAACCAAGAATCTCATAACTCATGTCACCATCAAATATTCTGGATTGTTGCTTTTCTTTTGAGACTGCAATTTACAGTAGATAGCCATAGTAGTATATTGTTTAGTAATTGTATTCCCACTGTCTTCTTTCTCTTGGTTTCTAAGTAGGGGCCACATTTTTAGATCTCAAGTCCAGATTTGATCTTTACAACTTTACAGTACATTCTTTCTGCAGTATATTATGCAATCATGAGTCATTATTTTCTTAGAGAAAAGGCAGACTATATTTGTTTTCATTATTTTTATCTAGGTTTATCCATTTCAAATTAGTTAATTAAAGTAAAAAGTAAGTAATTTCAGTTATGTTTCTAAATTTACTATATTGAAATAGTTTTGACCCAAAACTTGTCACCCTGGTGTCAGACAGGGTAACCATGAGCCTTCGTTCATTTGAAATTACAACAATATGTTGTGGCTTTCTAATGCAATAATGTACAGTGGTGAATTTGTAAATCCTCTCTAATGTATATTTGATTGTTTATCTTCCACGTTGCTATACCCATTGTTTGTTACAGAGAAGGACCGAATGACAGGGGTAGAGTATTTGTATTTTTAAAGAAAAAATAAACAATCCACACCTTTAGAATTACAGTTTTATAGATGGTAGGATCATTGTAATGTATTCCATTTAGTTCATAAATACAGTACTGTGCCAAAGTCATAGGCACCTGAAAGTTGAACTAAAGTAGTTTATTTGGATACTAAATGGCAGTCAATATAACTTTCTCAATGTACAAAATAATAATGATATATATTTATTGACTTGTTTGTATATATATATATATATATATTATTATTATTATTAAAACACTAACTATCCAAATAAATGGTCTTATTTTGGTCATAGCTGCATAAGACTTTTGCACAGTATTGTATGTGTGTGTGTATATGTATGTGTGTATATATATATATATATATATACACACAAACATATTTTTACTACACCGCTGTCCACTGCCGTGAAAATGTAAGTAATAGTGCCATCTGATATTAGACAATGAAGGAGGGTGTACATTGACATTTCAATGTACCATTTCATCAAATTTTCTTTCAAATGATGTCATATACATATACTGTATGTAGAAGATTTGCTCCACTACCATTTTAATTAATAAATACTGTTTCACTTTAAATTATTTACTGAATATAGGTTATAAAGGCGAACCAATAAAAGGCATGTTGAAATAAAAGCGATATTGATATCATATTGTCCTCTGCTGTATGGCACATGTACAGTATTTATTTTCAGATTATTTTATATGATGCGATAGAGGCATACAGTTTTATTTGAGATGTGGTTGTTTTATTATTTTTTGTTTGTTTATTAAAAGTTTTATTAAATACATAAATTGGTTACTCATATTGAGTTATCTTTTTTGGTTCATAATACTTATAACGTTTTTAGTCCAAATGTCAATTGTATAGCTTTTAATTAATGAACATCATGGTCTGATTTCTGAAGAATGATTACTCACAAAAGGTTTATACAAAGTTTACATTATAAAAATGTAGAATCCTTCAAAATCAAGATATATACCCTATTCATACATTTAAAAAATGACATATTGATTTTCATCATAATGAATTAAATGATCTGGAAGAGATCGTGTACTATGTCAGAAGCAGGATATGTTAATATCATTGCATAAAGTATAGTAAATTATACCAATTGTAAAATTTATATTTTTTGTCTCAAAAAAACATTTGATGCTTCAGCTTTGAAATTGAAAATACCTCTCCCCACCGATTTTCACTGATGACATCTCTGTATGAGACAACAGTTCTGGTATGTTTTCTTAAGTTAATTTATGTCCACTATTGACAGATGCAACGTGCCACTTATAAACAAAGCCTGGTGTTATGAAAAGCTCCTAGCTTACAGTGGCTCTAAAAAGTATTTACTCCCTTGGAATTTACCTCCAAATAATTTTCTCTCTGATTTTAAAGCCAATGCACTTTTTAACACTGAGACTCTGAGACGATGTCAGCCTAGCTAAACATACAGCCCAAACAACATAATCTTTCAGTATATTCCATCTGGTTGGTCGTCATGGAGTACATGACTACATAATTACAGAACATCCACCAAATCACAGCAGACTATCACAGCAACTATATTTACAGTGAATATACCCTATACAAAACTAAGTACATCTTAAAGAAATATAAAAATATTTAGAAGTGCTGTTTTGTCATCATACCTCTGAAATTAACGGAACTTTCTATGACCTGGTATTTCTGCCAAATGTATTCCAAATTCAGCAAGTCACTGTTACATATAGTATTCAAAGCACTTACACATTGTTTGTAAGGTCGGAAACTTCAGGTCAGAATTATAATCAACATATTGTTTAATATAAGATTAAAACCCATTGCTGAAAACGTAGGCTTTGTTGATGAAGGCTGGTATCAAGACATATAACGTCAAAACTTTTATACATCTAATGACATTTTGAAACCAACAATATTTAAGGAAAAGACAAATGGATTAAATGTGACTTTGTTCAGGTTCAATCACATTCCAAATCAATGTATTTATTTAAAAGGGATCAGTTACAAAGATCCATGCCTGCTATGAATCACATGCGGGCAGGAAATATTTTCTCACTGCTTTCAATAGACAGGCAGAGACATCTAGTGGTTCTTCAGAGGAAAAAAACTGACACCAAAAATAAGCAGAAACTTGCTTGGGTCAAGCCACACTAGAAGTGGACCAATGTCCTTTTTTCTTATGAATCAAAATTTGAGAATTTTGGTTCTACCCACTACATCTTTGTGAGACACAGAGTGGGTGAATGGATGGTCTTTGCATTTGTGATCCCCTCTGTGAACCGTGGGAAAGGAGATGTGATGACGGTGCTGGTTTGCTGGTAACACAGTTGTTATTTATTTAGAATTCAAGGCTCACTCAAGCAGCATGGCTACCACAGCATTCTGCAGTGAATATTCATCCCAATCAGAGATACGCCATCTGGTCTGAGCTTAGTGGGACAATGGTATTTTTTCCAGGACAATTACCTAAAACACACCTGCAGGCTGTGCACCAGATGACCTGGCCTCCACAATCACCCAACCTTAAATCAATTGACATGGTTTTCTAAAAAAAAAAGCAGCCAATAAGTGCTAAGCATATGTGGGAACTTATTCAAATACCCTTGAACAAGGTGGTTAGTCCTGAATGTTGACAGGTAGCCTACTGCATGTGTTAGAAAATCATGATACAATGTTTAAACCCTTTTTACACTACTAGACGTATAGTTTAGTATTGAGCATAGTGAAACCCAGTAGTTCTGAAAACATTACTCGTTGGTGATAGCTTGTGATAGCAAAGCTATCAGGCCTGACTGGGTATGGCGACGTAACAAGTCTTGCTAGGAAGAACATTTTTAAATACCTAAATTTTTCTTACCTACAGTGGATTAGCCGTTTTCGAAACCATTTCCTGATAATTCTACACATTTTGAGTATCCACTAAGATGTAACAACAAATACATTTTGTTTTGTATCTTAGAGCTAATATCATACAATTCTACAAGAGAGCAAAGTATTCTCACGTCCTTCTACTTTTTTTTAGATTTAGATTTTTCTCACCTTTATATAAGTTCATTTGCCAAAACAAATCGTTATCTATGATTGAGTTTTCTTTTAAATCAGTTTGAAGATAAAAATGTTAAAAAAATTAACCAAGATTACCTTGTATTACACTAAACCTACTATATTCTAATGATTATTTGTTATTATATGTTGCTGGTTTTTAAACATTGTTTAAAACAACGTGTATAAGAAAATAATTAAATAATCCAAGGCGTTTAAAAAAAATTGAAAAGCTAATTTCACAGCAATATAAAAAAAATTATAACGTGTTTAAAATAAGTAAACGTGTTTACAATAAGTGTCAGTATACACAAAATCGTGCTTTAGTAATTTATTACATTTTATTTAAATGAAAAACGGCAAATGTTATCCACTCCTACCGGAAAAAGGAGTTGGGGAATAACATGCTTTAAAGGTTTGGGAGTGGCCTCTGTAGTAATAGTCCAGCCCCCTTAAAACAAATCATCTTTCTATAGCTATTCTGTATCGATATGGTTGAGTAACTTTTGTGGTTAAATTTTTTTGAACGGTTTCGTGGTTTTAACAATGTTACAGATGTGATCGCGTAAGAAATTAGGTGGAACTCTTTCGCAAACGGGAATGTTGCAATAGAAACAGCTGCATGCTGCTGCTCCTACAGAATATATTGATTTAACAGCGTATTATGGCACACATTCCGTCCTGTTTTGTCTGAGGTAAGAAGGAAATCGTCTCTCTAGTCGTTACAATGTAATGTTTCAATGATTATAATGGGGAAAATTGTCAAAGCGGAATTCCATTTCAGGAATATAGGTCATTGTGTCTGCATAGCCCACTCATTGCTACAGTATAGCATTTCTACGTTTAGTGGTCTAGCCAGTCGTTAGGAAAAACCTCGTGCTACTGTTACCACGATACAAACGACAATTTTTATATTAAGTGCGCCTGAGCACACGGGGATCTAGTAATTTGTATACAATACTAAAGGTTCTCATGATTTCGATATTTTTTTTTATACGAGCTCGTGTGATAAGGCCATGTAGGTGGGTCCTTCGTTATAATAGTTCATGTCTAACGGTGTGCCTGGCTATAAAACCATTCTTAATTTATTTCCCAAAATAAGAAAAATACGCTGTCAATCATAAAGAAACATATGTTTCAGAATCGAACCTAAATGTACGAAATAAATGTTGACAACCCTCAAACGTGCTTAATGTTCCTTACCCATGCTGCTAAACGCTGCGTTTAGCTTTACAGTGCATCATTGCCATTGGTAATGTCATTTAAAATGTCAACAAAATCAAAGGACACAAGCTTTCTTTTAAAAGCAAGGGAAATGTCTTGTCATATTTATGCATTAGAAGTTCTAATTCTAATTATTCCTTATATCGCAATAAGTAGTCATTATTTCAAGCCTACATTTGATATGTTTTCATATATCAGCCAATTAGAATTACAAATTCAAACTTTTATAATATACTATTGTAATATAATATTGTAGTCTGTATAGACTTCTCTCCATGGGATAATTACAGTTGCCAAATCTGTCATTATCTAAACTAATCATCCCATACAGTATTTGATACAGTAAGTGTAGCATAGTGGTATACATTTTATGAACAAATGAAGAAAACCAAACATCTCCCAAGAAATGTAGCTATGGGTTATTATGGTTTTATAATTGTAGCCCAAATCACCTAAAGTTACATGGCAAGCAGGCCTACGGTGTGAGAGGTGCAGTAAACCACGTATGCCTTACAAATGACACCCTATCCCTAATAGCAAATGTATGGTGCCTATCACTTGCAGGGCCAAGCAGCGGGAGTGTCTTTTAAACAATCCAAGTCATCGTCTATTCTGTGACCTGGTTCTGAGTCAAGGGCCTTGGTCTAACTCGTGCACTATGAGGGTGATAGGGTGAAATTTGAGTGGGGATAATATGCCAGTGGGAGGCACAGTTCCGTGCAGTAGGTCAGAGTTTGCTGCATTGCAATCTACTAATGGGTTTCAAATGTTTCCCCACACTGTTTTGGCCAGTGACCATGTAAATCTACCATTCTGCAGTCACTGTGTAGAATTATGCTGGCTACAGATTTTACCAAAAGGATCGGATGAGATCTGTGGTTTATGTATAATTCTTTTCTGTTTTGACATGTTATTACTACCAGTCCAAATAGGAAATGCTCTCGTATTTGATTTGGCAAAAAAAATGTTATTTTAGGCTAACAGAAAATGTATATAATTTAACAGAGCCTTATATTGTAAATGGTGCTTGGACATTATTTTGATCTCACACAACAAACATGTGTCATTATTTCACGTTAGTGGATTATTCATTTGCTGACATGATTGTCAATATTGCTATTGCTATATTGATATTGCTATCTAATTTCTATTTATGTCTACAGTGTTGACCTGTTATCATGGGTATCTCCTCTTTGCAGAACATGGGCCCAGGAGGAGAGGTTTGAAGGAGGTGCCTGTTATTTCTAGAAAGGTAAAAAGCATATTTTGGTTTTAATTGTGTCTGTTGGCATGCAATTAGTGTAGTCTTTCCTAATTTGTGTGTGTGTGTTAACTGCATTAGTGATCATCTACTGATGAATAATATGTACATTCCATTCTTTGCTATAACCCTGTACAACCTTTCCTCTTTCCAGGCTGCAGGGGGGAACCTGCCATTATGGAGGCAACCAACATGCTGCCCATTTTGAAGAAGCGCCTTGCCTTCCTGTCAGGTGATAGTATGATCCAATTAGTCAAATATGTTTGTGTTTAATTTTTACTTCTATGGCATTTTGAGCTTTTTGACCTTCTTTGCATTTGTATTGTAATTAAAATCAGTTTCATTGGCTACATTTACAAATAGACAGTTTAATAATGCTGCTAGGGGGAGACGACATGTAGAGAAAGAATGCACAACATCTACACAGTTCACACAAATTATGATTGTATGAAATAACGAGAGAGGGATATAGAATATACATGGATTTACAGATAATGTACACATATGAATGATGCAGGCAATGAGCAAAGGGCAGTGTAGTAAAAGTTAGTTTACAGTTTTGAGGTAACTCGATCTGGTGAGCGTAGTCATAAAGGTCTCTATAGTACAGTTGCTGGGGAAGCATTTTAGAACAGAGTGAAAGGGGTGTGAGGTGAGGGCAGTACTATTGTTTGTTGACTCCTGCAGTAGGCAGACCCCAACGAGACACTAGTGGAGGAGGTGAGATCAGGACAGGGAGATGTTTATATTCTTCACCTGCCGGAAGTAGTACATTGGCTGGTTTATCTTGTTATTGATAGCTGAATTGTTGTTCTCTCACATGAGGTTGTGTGTGGATGGTTCCTAGTATTCAGCTGAACACAGTGATCAACTTTGTATAGAAATGGCTAACCGCTGTGACTCAGTCACCTCTTCTACTGTTACACATTGCTCATGAACCTTGTCTACTGTTACACATTGTTCATGAACCTCTTCAACTGTTACACATTGTTCATGAACCTCTTCAACTGTTACACATTGCTCATGAACCTCTTCAACTGTTACACATTGCTCATGAACCTCTTCAACTGTTACACATTGCTCATGAACCTTGTCTACTGTTACACTGTTACGGTTCATAGAAGGACTGGATCAAAATGCAGGTAGGTTTGGTTCGATAGGTTTTTATTACCTACGGTACTGGCTCTTGGCACAGTTCAATGTTCTTTCAAGGAAAGCAGGTTGGAGTAAATGTACTCGTAGCACCATCGTGCAGAACACATAACAATTTAGACAATAACGAACGCAGAGACAAGACACAGGAGGGATTAAATACAC
>JACXGK010001184.1:8480-19872 GCA_016801125.1 Novumbra hubbsi | reverse complement strand
TACACATTGTTCATAAACCTCTTCAACTGTTACACATTGTTCACGAAACTCTTCTAGTGTTACACATTGTTCATGAAACTCTTCTACTGTTACTAGTTCATGAAACTGGCTTTAGCCCTTTTTTGCTAGGGCCCTCCCTCTACTCTTGACACGGGCTGTGTGTTGTTAGGAAGGTGAATGGTAATGGCATGTTGTGCTGTCCGGTCTGCTGGTTACAGAATGAGGTTTGTTATGATGTCAGTGAAGCTGTTCTGAAGGTTACAGCACCAAGAATGCCTCAGGGAGGGATGTTTTAGAGCTGTGTTCTGACACAGACCTCTTTGACCTAACTGGATGTGGGTTAGAAAAACAACAATTAAATGATGGCTTGTGGTATTCAAATAAAATATTCTCAAATTGTTATTGTGAAACAAAAATGTTACTTCCTTTTGACAGCAATGATTTTCTAGTTCAGTACAGATCAGTTGATTTTTATTCCTGGAAGTGTTGTGACAGTGTAACTGCCTAACTCAGTCTGCCTTGATAGAAGATTAACTTTAAACAAGGATTTGCTTTTTACTTTTACAGTCCTGAGATGTACATTACTGTGGTGCCAAGTAAAAATAAAATGTTAGACAGAAGACGTTTTGACTAAGAGTTACTGCTTTTATGTCACACTCTTATAGTAGACAGAACATGTCTTTTGACATGATGCCTCAAGCCAAAGATGAATGACTTAAGGATAAATGTCTGCTTTTAGCCGTGACATGTGACACTGTTGGTTCTTCCTCCCCATCAGAGCTATATGTGTATGTTTCTATGAAAATTATTATACAGATGTGTTACAAGAAACAGTAGAGTTTTTTTAGACCTATGAATTACCAGGAGCTTTTGAGTCACTGAGTCACCCTAGTAGGACTGCCACCTTATAGTAATGTACAATTTGGGACGCATACATGGGCAGAGCTCCCTCCCTCATTACCTCGGTCTCCAGCATTCACAAGATACGACTGCTCCTTTAATGGGTTATTCTTGGCTGGCTGTAGTTGGAATACATGGCATTGCCTGACCTTCTCTCAAGCCTTTATTACAATTATTTTCCTCCCTAGTCAGTTTTTTTTTAAGCTACACTTTTTCTGTTGAAGGTCTCCAGAGATGTTTTGTTAATGAGTCACACAATGAGTCAGTGTGTATTCGATCGAATTATACAGGGTTGAGTGGCTTTGGAACCCCAGACCAAGGCAGTTTTACGGGAACATGCACCGGTGCACTCACTGTAGTATACACACTCTTCCTTGGTAAAGGATTGTCACAATCCTACAAATGTGCGTCTATTGAGGCGAATAACGGCTGCATTTCGGTGTTCACGTTTACAGGAGGCAAGGACAGACGCAGTGGGTTGATCCTGACCATTCCACTATGTACAGAACAGACCAGTATGGAGGAGCTTAGTTCCACATTGGACTACCTCCTCGGCATACCCAGGTGAGAGTCACTGGCCCAACGCGTAGTATCACGGCTGACTGGTCCAAACATCTATAAACATTGCAGTGGGGTTTCAGTTCCTTGCTGTTTAGACCTCAACCTTATAGATCACTGGTCTGTTGGCGTCATCAGTCTACCACCATGCAATCTGCAGCAATTGTGTGATGCCTTTGCAACGTTTTTGTGGAACATGAACCAAAGCTTCTTCTTGTCCCCCCAAAAAATATTGGAGGTAAATGACATTATGACCCAGTACTGGTTAGATGTACATAATTAACTTGCCATTTTGTATATATTTCAATGGCTAGAAGTAGTGTACTTTGAGACAGGGTTTC
The DNA here is from genome assembly GCA_016801125.1 of Novumbra hubbsi. Taxonomy (NCBI): domain Eukaryota; kingdom Metazoa; phylum Chordata; class Actinopteri; order Esociformes; family Umbridae; genus Novumbra; species Novumbra hubbsi. The sequence goes on along the minus strand of JACXGK010001184.1, from coordinate 18,073 downwards.
TTCAATGATCTCCACCAACGACTTTTCCCCTTGATTATGCTGATTGTCTCCACAAAAATATGCTTGTATAGCAAAAGAATATTGGAAGCTTATTAGAATGCGAGTTTCTTTTAAAATCCAGCTAGTTGTGGTGGAGAATATCTAATGTAAAAGGCCTTCTGCATGATGACAAATCTTCTCTCTATGGATCTTGTTTCTGTGTTTCCAAATGGCTCTCTTGGTAAAAGGGTGGCCCTAAGGTTGTGGGTTTGCTCGCTGCAGGGACGCCTGCTTCTACAGCATGTCTGATACTTTCTCATAAAAAGGCTATATTTGGATCCTTGATGTCACAATCATTTAACAAGAGCACACATTATTACAGGTTGAAAAATGGTCACCATATTTTTCTCCTTTCTTCTCTCCTCTATAGTGACAAGTGCAAAGCAAGAGGTTTCACAGTCATCGTGGATGGACGCAAGTCACAGTGGAACATTGTAAAGACTGTGGTGCTCATGTTGCAGGTAGGAACTGACAAAATAAGGGCTTTATTTTGCAATTTGAAGGGATTGGAAGCACTGGGATGTTTGACAGTTTTTACTGACCCAGTCACTTTGAGTCATTGACTGAAAATGCAGTCACATTTAAAACAGATCTAGTTGTGGCTGCTTTTGTTTGACTGGTGCAACGGTTATTATTAGCATATATTGTTGGCAAACCTAGTTAAATTCATTTAAAAACATTTTTTTTTTTAGATATTTTGGCTCAACAAAGCTGTGTCTGTCATTAATATTACAATCTTTGGACCACATGACCAATTATAAAACATTAATTTGTGTCCTTTCATGCTGCATTCAGCTTGAACGTCTGTTCTCCACACAGTAGAAAAACCGACAGTTGTTGGTCTAAACTGGAGGACTGCATATTATTTCTGTGAGATCCTACTGTAGGACCCCTTGTTGCCAGACGTTTAATTTAATGATCGGTCAATACAAATTAATTAAATTGTTCTTAGTAAGCTGAGGCTCTGTGTTTGTTTTTGTTCTATTAAGCTGTGTTTATTACACAGATCAATAATCAATTCAACAATCGGTTTCTATCTCATCATCATTAGCACAGATGTGTTTTTTTTTAAAGATGTGGTGCTTTATTTGGAATTTAACAATGCACTGAACATAGTCCTTTATCTATAGTTTGTGAAGTCCATGGTTCCTTACGGTCTGGCTTTTATTTAGGTAATCATTAGCAAGCAGGACACAATTTTCTATGTTGACATAGTCGTCACTATTAATGCATTGTATTTGAAATGATGCAGTGATTTTTGTGTGAACATGCAGACTTATGGATAGTATCCCCTTTTAGGGTACCTCATTGACAATAAGCAACAACACTACATATGTAGCCATCATTCTAGGTTTTGCATTTACTTTTGTTGTCTGTTGCTGGTTTGTGAGAACTTGATGGTTGATGGTCAAATAAGTGTCAAAGCAAATCAGCAGGCCGTCATGATAAATTTGAATAAATCAATTAGAGACAGAGACCAACTGTTTGGTACATTAAAAGATAGAAACACTGGTGATCTTAGCAATGGCAAACAACCCTGTAACCATGTTTTTTTGCCAAAAAGTGGAAAGTTGTTGAATAGCAAAATCAGTCACGTTAACTATATCTAATTGCACATCTCTTTCACATGCTGATGACAAGACTGAAGTTGCCTATAATTGTGTATGTTATGTTTTTTAAACATTATCTGCCATGTTTTTGGATAATGTAATGGAGTCATCACGGGTTCACTGTGAAAGCACAGCAGATATTGACAACTTGCCATGTGGCATTGAAATCAATGTTTGGCATTTTTAGAGGATGTCTTCAACAGAGGTTGCCTACGGTTATTTCATACTTATTAAGGGGTTTTCCTCCATAATGCAGCAAGACGAAAGGTCCATATTACTAAAGATTAGCTGGAGGACGCATGTAAAATGCAATTCCTAGCAAAAACAACAGCATCACCTCATTTCAATCTACATCTCATCTACAGCTTGATGATAATCATAAGTAGTTAATATAATGTTGTTTATAGCAGTCAGTCAATATTAACTGTGTTCATCTCTGCATTTAAACAGGCAGTTAAATATAGCAGTCGGCTATTGCAACAGATACTCCTGATCATAGGAGGTTAGGGGGACTGAGAAGTAAATAAATTATACAAATGTACTTTCAAATGATGTGTTTGGTTCTCTTCCCAGTGGCCTTTTTAACAATGTGAGTTGTTTTAATCCTTTTAAACCCATGACTCTTTAACTAAAATTATGCTTGTGAATATTCATGAGTGTAGTACTTTAAGGAGTAATTAGCACAGTATAGAGGAGCAGATGTCTCTGTGAGAAGCAGACATGGACATGAAGTTGGCACAGGGGAAAGATGGAGGTGTGCCTCCACCATATGCCCTCTTTGTGACAGAGCTGGGAGGACAAAATGCAGTTTCAACCCAGATGTTGTGTTCTGTGGCCCTGCCTGATTTCCAACACTGTTTGAACCCAAGCTGTAGTCTGCATTTTGTCTGGCCTGGTTTTGTCCTTGCAGATCGGATGACCGTATGACCGTATGAAATGTACTGTCCCTCCGAAACTAATCTGCCAGCCCCGTCTAGCAGACCATGTGTTGTGGTGCGGACATTCATGGAGAAACTGGAATGCACTATAATGTTATACAGACCTTATTATGGGTGCCATCTCAAATCGTTTTCTGAACAACTCTTTCTTCCGCTGGAATAAAATGTGTCCAGTCCACTTAAAGCCTGTACCATCTTACATAAATAAATATGACAATTTTCTTTTGATCACCTCATTGTCTGTAGAACGTGATTCCAGCAGAGGTGTCCCTAGTGTGTGTGGTGAAGCCCGATGAATTCTGGGATAAAAAGGTCACTCATTTCTGCTTCTGGAAGGAAAAGGACCGATTAGGCTTTGAGGTGAGTGTCTAATCTATTTCCATCTATCTTCACCTGTCTCTCTGTTTTCCAACCCCTCTCTCACTACTCATCTATCTCCTACTAGTTTTGTTGATCGGCAGCTTCAGCCTCTCAAAGGGACAGGTTATGATTAGAATTCAGTTTTCCTTCCATCACATTGGCAGTATGTGCGAAACGGCATATCATTAATAAGGAGAGGAAGCTTTTGGCTTTATTTCATTCAGTAAGGCATCTATGTGGCTTTGTGGGAATCCCCCCGGCCATGGGGTTTTTGGCTTGGTCCCAGATCTTTTTCAGCTGTATATCCAACTCATATAGTTGTTATTACATTGGCTGGTGAGTCCTAGTTGTTTTGGGGTGATATCTTGTGGTTCCTGCTCCGCTACAATCCTACAATGTATCCTGTCCATTACCAACCAACCCCCACAGAAATTGCTGACAACATTTTCTAGACTATTTGAAATCAGTTTATCAACATGGCCACATTCTGTTATAGTATACGGCATTGCAGCATTAGTTTCTGTTCAGTGCACTGTGTGGCGATGTTGAATGGAGACCTTTTTGACAGCATGTGACCATATTGTCTCAGAACTAGATTCATATTAGTTATTAAATATTCATGTATCCTGCTCAATTTCAAGCCCCACGTGCACTCAGTCTCTTCCTAGATCCCCTAAGGATTTCTATTAATAAAAGAGGGCCATGTGGGCACACACAAACACACACACACACCTACATAGTCACACCGATCTCAATACTCTGAGTGAAAGAAAAGAGTGATGGAGCAAGCGTTCCCGGTTTATATTTCATTACTATAAGCCCCCTGACAACAGTGGTAGTAATGAAACTGGCAGGCATGTTTGATAGTAATGGACAGGTTCTCTGAATACTCAGCCTGATCTGATGCAGTGTGCTCTCCATCAGCCGCGTCATCATGATGTTGCTTGGCAACAGTAACATAGATACTGAGCAGGCGCCGGCAGCAGTCAGGCTGTAGATCTGTGTCTCCTATGTCACTGAGTGCTGTCTCCTATGTCACTGACTGCTGTCTCCTATGTCAATGACTGCTGTCTCCTATGTCACTAACTGCTGTCTCCTGTGTCACTGACTGCTGTCTCCTATATCACTGACTATTGACTTGGGGCTTGTTTACATTACGCCATGTTTTTTGAGACGTTTCGAACGAGACTGTAGATTATGTTGTCGTGTGAACTTGCACCTATCGGTAGCTCAAGACGCCAGCTTCCGAAGTAGGAGTGTAAAGATAATTTTGAGGGAACTGTAACAAGTTTCTGTGAGGCACTCACGCATATGATATCTATGGCGACTCATGGCCATAATCCTGCATGGTACGTCTGTAACACGTCTGTGTAAATTCAAACGTGTGTGTCGAGTGTGTGACCGGGACCATGTGGGGGTGTATCGGTGTGCCTTGGTGTGCCTCATGTATAGAAACGCGTGTGTTAAGACACTGACACTAATTCCCGAGACGACTCAGCGGAAGTGTGGTTGTTTTTTGCTCCCACTGATCTGGGCCACCAGTCCCCTCTAGCCCTCCCTTCCCAGGGCTTCTCTGCTTCCCCAGGTGGCTCTGTTGGAAGGCCGGGTGCTTCAGTTATTATGAATGGAAATATAAGGGAACTGTGGGAAAATACTGGTCCACTGTGTCTTCTTTAGTGTAAATACAATGGAGACTGGTTTTGAGTTACTCAGGTGTCAACGATGACATTTATTTTTCCTTTAGTGTCTGACCTTTGTTGAGCTCTAGTGCCCAGAACCCATCTGATGTGAATACCAGAGCGTAGGGGAATGAAATGTCCAGGAAAACCTTCAAGAGGAATTCTCTTTCATGTGCACAGTATTGCCAATCACCTTGCACCGTATCTGCTCATCGTTGGTGTCAGTCACAGTGTTCCTGCCGTATATTGTGGATGTGACGTCTGTTGAACGTGGCCTTTCTGGTTGGACTGGTCACATTCTTCTGTTAATAAAATGCTTTTACAGTGGGACAAAGCCACACTTTTGATGAAGAGCTGACTTTGAGCTGTAACATAACGGTAATAGTAGAATGCAATTTCCTACAATATTTTAGGTTTGCTAGCTCCGACAAAATGTCCGACTATCTATATCTATCATAATGTGATCATGTGATGATCATGTGATCGTGAGTTTAAACCCCGGGGTCTGTATTTGCAAAAGAGTTCTGAGTATGTGTTGAGCTATGATCTGTTTTTCCTTTTTAGAACATGATGAGTGAGAGTATGTATTTCAAAGATCTTAAAGATAGAGATCCTAAATCCAACTTTGAGGCACATGTGATCATCTACATTAAGACGTTCAAGTCCAAACTGAGTCTGTGTCTCCCACTCTGAGGGCAGGGGGAAACACAACCCTAGTGGGATGGATGCAGTTCATTTTATAGCAGTGGTTTCATGAACAAATGTCTATTCAGGTGTAATCTGATACATACCGGGTTGTGAAAGAGAAGAGATTCGTCTGTTTTCATTTATGGTTTTCTTTCTGAGGTTTGGCCAAAGCCATGCCCAATTTGCAATCATAGTCGTCAGTATTCATTTCTTATTTGGAGGCAATTCAATAGAGAAATAAGTGTACATGCAATAAATAGTGTGTGTGTGTGTGTGTGTGTGTGTGAATCTCCTGACCTTGGTAGTGAAAAGCAGATGTTAAGGCATCCAACTATTCCACACCATTGTAGATTGATTTTTGCTTTCAGCTTGTGATGTGCGTGTACGTGCACATACGCACACACACAAACACACAAACACACATACACACATACACCCACCCACAGGCTCACACACCAGTCAGGTTTCTGTTTTCAGAATGTGACTCGAGCATGCATGCACACACACCCCGACACACACCCCGACACATGCCCCAACACACACTCCAACACACGCCCCGCCGCCAGCTCTCTGCTTTTAGTGGCTGATACGGCTGAGCTGGCCTGCGTTTAGGGTCATCATGCTGGCAGTGCTTCAGGGGAATTAAAAGGACAGTATTTCATTATTTAAAGCTTTATCTTGATTAAAAACAAACCATGCAGATTCCGGTAGACTGCTGAGAATCTGAGATGAAGGGTGTTCTCTTGTATTTTGGCTTATCCTCTCTTATCTCCTGATACATGCTGCCGACTCACCCTCCGGAATCTTCTGGCAGAAAGGGGTGGGGCTGTATGACTTCTGTACTGATTACAATGAGCCATATTCACAGCACAGGCTGTTCTGCTTCTCACTTTCCACTCCATGGATGCATGCTCTTTACATTCAGCACAGGTATTGCAGCCAGATTAGTTGCGTCTCAACAAACACACCCAAACATTTCAGTCCGGCCAACCAACATCTAAATATACAGGCTGAGACCTCCACTGTTATCAATGATGAGAAGGGAAGTTATTTGGAGACTTTAAGACTGAAGTTCAGCTCCCGTATTCAGAGTGTTTGCTGATCTAGGGATCTGTAGTGTCGTGTAGTATGCTATTCTGTTAGATCTGAAATACAAAATAGTTCCGCATTTCTACTAAACAGCGGCCCAGATCTTCCTGTCCCTGGTGGAATACTCACTTTGTTTGATGTATTCATCTCACCTTGATGGGAAGCTGTGTATTGCCCGATGTCCCATCAGAGCAGGAATATAAAAGTAGGAAGGATAAGTCAAGGAGAGCCATCAAAGGAACACACACATTTTTGACAGGTGCTGTTTTCAGAAAACCAAATGTGATTTGAAAAATAAATGCTTAAAGCAGTGTAAAAGTGAAGTAAATGCTATTTTTACTGGCTTAGTGCCAGTGAAAAAAAACTTCATCATAGAAACGTTCTATTGTGGTAGTTTAATGTAATTAAGTGCACAAATGCAAGTCACCACCGTCTTTTAATCTTGTTTGAATCTGCCATGTTTGTCATTCAATTTTTTTATGAGTAACAAAGTTCTGGTCAAATCAACATCATTCTGTTTTGAGGAATGTCAGATTGTGTTTAGGTGTTTCTCTGGTTGATAAGCTGCTTCTACATTGTTGGTGAATTATGTTATTATTCTGTAAAATCTTGAGATTTGGATGAGATCATTGATTCAATTCTCTCTGATCCTTTGTTGTCTTTGGGTTCTAGGTTATTCTGGTATCGGCCAATAAACTCACACGTTACATTGAGCCCTGCCAGCTGACTGATGAGTTCGGAGGAAGTCTGGTGTATGATCACATGGATTGGGTGAACAAAAGACTGGTAAGTCCAGTTGACAGTTGAGTACAAATTACTGTGAAAAAAACACAATTCACTCCTGAAGGTCATTTTTGTCAAATGTTTACACTGATATAAGCATTCCTGTATATTTTTACTGACGTTTGTTCCTCCTCAGGTCTTTGAGAAGTTTACAAAGGAGTCCACATCCCTTCTAGATGAGCTGGTGGTCATCAATGAGAGTGAGAAAAGCAACCAATTAGACAAAGAAAGGTATCTGTCCTCCCAAAATCTAGACACTTAAACGGTGTCCAGTTTATATGGTACAGTAATCAGGACTTTCTACTTCTCAATTGGCAGTGAATGTTTGTCTACTGGAGCCACATCCTTATTTAAATTAATATAAGTGTTAAGATTAAGAATGCTTGAACCATTCTTGTCATTCTTCAACATCTCCAATTAAGCAGATGTTTTCACCTTCAGGATGTCTGTTTCCTGGATGTTTTTGGTTGGTTGGTTTCATCATTCTGAGTGAACCTTAGACAATGACATCCATGACAAGCCCAGGTGGATGGCAGCCTATCTGCCCTGACAACCTGATCATGCTCCAAGTCCCTTAGGTGGCGAGGTTTGCCCATTCCAAAATGAAGTGAAATAGTAACTAAATGCTCCAATTCTGGTCTGGTCACGTGTCCTGGGGTCTGTAAGAGTGATCCATTTCTGTTAACAGGGTGTACCTAATAAACTGCCACTGACTGTATTTTTTTGCATTGCACAGTTCTAGCAGAAGTACGGTATATTTGTTACAATGCAGTTGCTGTACATAGTTGTTTTTTTTCATTAAAGGGAAGCCGTTACTTTCTTTTGTTTCTCCCAGGCCACCAGATTGTAACTTCCTACCCTCATTTGATCCTGAAACAGTTCTCCAAACCGGTAATGACTGCTTCTTTAAAATATGTTTGAGTTAAGTCAGCGTTGATACCTGAATATCAGTAGGCCTGGCTACTAGTAATATGCTGGGTTTTTAGCAGCCCGTTCAGGCCCTATTAAGTTTAATGATATGGGATGCAGAGATGATTTCAAGGTAGAATGTTAACTACCATGGTTAGTGTGCACGGTGCCAGCTGAAAACCCATTCCACTTTGTTTAACCCCTCAATAAACACACCTATGGATGAGTCCAAAATGGCAACCGATATCCAATAGGTCCAGTTCAAAAGTAGTGCACTATTTAGGGAATATGGTGCTATTTTCACCTTGACGCATTTTAATTGGCCGGCTTAGTGGCAAGGAGTGTGTTACTTGAACAGGGTTTGTATAGAGAACATATTTACCCAAGCAGCTCGCGTGGAGAAATGAAAGCCGAAGCAGAGAAGAGTTCTGTCCCAAATGGCCCTGTATTGCTTTTGTAGTGCACCACTTCTGGCCCAGGCCCATGAGCTAATAGACAAAAGTAATGCACTCTAAAAGGAACGCTGTGACATTTGTGACACAGCCCGTGGTAGGCCATCACAGAGAAGGGCTGGCCCAATAAAAGGAGCTTTGTCTGAAGGTTGTGGAATGGATGGTCAGTTCACCACGCCTCTGGTACTGTGTTTCCCACAGAACAACTCACTCTGGATGTGGGCCGAACGGCACCCCATTCTACATAGTGCGCTGTATAAGAATAGGGGGCTGTTTGGTACTATCTGACGGCTGTCTTTCAGTGCCTAGCATAATGAATATGGATTAAGGTTTATCAGCCCTGCTTGCGTTAATGTTAGAAGCCCCCCAGACAGAGAATCATCGCTACTTTTATTGGATTCAAGTAAAGTTATTATGTTCAATAAAAAAATAACAGGCTTTTTATCTAAAAGGAATTGTTTGTCCAATGTCATTTATCACAGTGTAAAGAGGTGATGATGTTTTTGTCATTAATAGCCATCAGTCCACAGTAATGCTCCACATCAGTGTTGTGTAACGTACTGTCTCACAGAGAGGATCTTGGTGCTGTTCAGAACTCCAGCTCACATCTCCTTTCCTGCCTCTGCAATAACATTTCAAATGTGTCTTTCATCAAATCCTTTCTCTTCTGTATTATTGTTCAGTACCACACTCTCGGTACACCTTCATCACTCGCTCTCTCTCTCTCTCACACTCTCTCTCTCAATCTCACTCACTCTCTCACTCCCATCACCGCCTCTTCCTCCGGGTGTCTCTCTGTCACTCCCATCACCGCCTCTTCCTCCGGGTGTCTCTCTCTCACTCCCATCACCGCCTCTTCCTCCTTCCTCCAGGTGTCTCTCTCTCACTCCCATCACCGTCTCTTCCTCCTTCCTGCTGGTGTCTCTCTCACTCTCTCACTCCCATCACCGTCTCTTCCTCCTTCCTGCGGGTGTCTCTCTCTCACTCCCATCACCGTCTCTTCCTCCTTCCTGCTGGTGTCTCTCTCACTCTCTCACTCCCATCACC
>JACXGK010001183.1:0-68783 GCA_016801125.1 Novumbra hubbsi | reverse complement strand
GTATACACAGCATTTGCCATGACATTTAATATTGAGCCCAGCTGCATCCTGTTTTCTCTGATCATCCTTGAGATGTTGGAGTCCACCTGTGGTGAATTCAGTTGATTTGACATGATTTTTAAAGGCTCACACCTGTCTATATAAGGTCCCACAGTAAACAGTGCATGTCAGAGCACAAACCAAGCCATGAGGTCCAAGGAATTGTCTGTAGACCTCCTAGACAGGATTGTATCGAGGCACAGATATGGGGAAGGTTACAGAAAAAGGTCTGCAGCATTGAATGTCCCAATCAACACAGTGACCTCCATCATCTGTAAATGGAAGAAGTTTGGAACCACCAGGACTCTTCCTAGAGTTGGCCGCCCGGCCAAACTGAGCGATAGGGAGAGAAGGGCCTTGGGAGGTGACCCGATGGTCACTCTCCATCGTTGCTTTGTGCTTCGGAAAGGACAACCACCTCAGCACTCCACCAAGCAGGCCTGTATGGTAGAGTGGCCAGATGGAAGCTACTTCCCAGTAAAAGGCTACTTGGAGTTTGCCAAAAAATACCTGAAGGACTCTCAGACCATGTGAAACAAAATTCTCTGGTCTGATGAAACAAAGATTGAACTCTTTGGCATGAATGCCAAGCATATTGGAGGAAACCAGGCATCACTTTTCACCTGGCCAATAACATCCCTACAATGAAGCATGGTGTTGGCAGCATCATGCTGTGGGGATGTTTTTCAGCTGCAGGAACTGGGGACCAATCAGGATTGAGGGAAAGACGAATGCAGCAATGTACAGAGACATCCTTTATAGAAAACTCTAGAGCGCTATAGACTTCAGACTGTGGCGAAGGTTCATCTTCCAACAGGACAACGACCCTAAGCACACAGCTAAGATAACAAAGGAGTGGCTTCGGGACAGCTCTGTGAATGTCCTTGAGTGGCCCAGCCAGAGCCCCGACTTGAATCCGATTGAACATCTCTGGAGAGTTTTGAAAATGGCTGTGCACCAATGCTCCCCATCCAACCTGATGGAGCTTGAGAGGTCCTGCAAAGAAGAATGAGAGAAACTTCCCAAATATAGGTGTGTCAAGCTTGTAGCATTAGACTCAAAAAGACTTGAGGCTGTAATTGCTCCCAAAGGTGATTCAATAAAGTATTGAGCAAAGGCTGTGAATACTTATGTACATGTTTATATTTTTTATCTATTAAAAATATTAAACAAACTTTTTTCAATTTGTCATTATGGGGTATTGTCTGTAAAATGTTGAGGGGGGAAATGTATTGAATCCATTTTGGAATAAGCTCTAACATAACAAAATGTGGAAAAAGTGAAGCGTTGTGAATACGTTCCGGATGCACTGTATATTGGCGTCTGGAAGTATCAGCATGCAAAGTCTACTAAATATGAACCATGCAGCAAATCTTGCAAATACACAAAAAAGTAAATCCATTCCAAGTTCACCTGTACCTTATTCTTTCTCATCCTGGTCTTATACAAGTATTATAAACATTTGTTTCCAAAAATTTTAAATTCATCAGCACAGCATATGCTGGCTAAAGGGCAACATGTCTGATCATTGTTTACTTCATCTGTCAATATGCCTGTCTCCCAAAATTCAAACAAACCCTTTTGTTTTTTATAAATTAATACAGGTTTTCCTTAATATTGTTTAATGTCTTAAGCAGCATAGATGCAGCTGGTGAGGATCACTTACTCATTTTTTTCCAGAGCAAGGATTAGTTGTTCACCTTCCGCCTCCACTTCCAGCCTCAGTGACGCAGGGTGACTCTAGAACAAACCAAATGACCAAAGGTGAAGGGGACACAGATAGAGGACAGGAAACAGGAAGGCACGCTGAGAAAAGGGACAGTAAAGATTCCACCTCCCAGATCAATGGCATGAGAGTTGTCATTGTTGTGGACACATTTCCTGACCACATGACCCGACTAGAAAAAGATCAGAACTCTCGCTAGGGCAGCTGACTTTTTGGAAAGCACCACACATGCCATGCCAGTCCCAGACATACTTATTCCATACATTCCATTTAACAGTGTCTTGAAATAGTACATTTCTTTTTTTTCATCTGCTTTACTTTATTGAGCCTAAGATTAGATAGTACTGTATTGATGTATACTACATGGCATCTTCCTAAATCATGGGCATTAACATGGAGTGGGCCTCCCCCCATTTGATGTGGTAACATCCACCCCTCTCCTGAAAAGGCTTTCCACTAGATGTTGGAACATTGCTGCATGGACTGGCTTCCATTCAGCAACCAGAGCATTCCCGAGGTGGGTCACTAATGTTGCCTGGCTTGCAGTTGGTGTTTCCGATTCATCACAAAGGTTTTCGATGGAGTTGAGATACAATCTCTGTACAGGCCAGCCAAGTTCTTTTACACCGATCTTGAAAATCTATTTCTGTTTGGACCTTGATATGTTCATGGGGGCATAGTCATGCAGGAACTGGAAGGGACCTAAACTGAACGGTTTTTACCATGTATTCAGTAAGGTAGCATTCTCCTAGCATCTGCCAAATCCAGTCCAACGAACTTCCCTATGGTGACATGTAATTCGTGGCTCCAGAGAATTTCCACTGCTTCCGAGTGGCAGATTTACACCCCTGCTACCAACGCTTGGTGCTCATGGTGATCGTAGGCTTGTGCGTGTGGCCACTCGATCATAGAAACCGATTCCATAATACCATTTCTACTGCAGATGTTGCCTCAAGAGGCAATTTGGAACTGAGTAGTGACATGCTTCAGCACCGGTCTCTGTGTGTTTGTGTGTTGAGCAAGCAGTTGTTTAAGAAAATCTGGAAATGGTGAGGAATGGCGGACCTACCCCGTAGCTAGACAGGAAAGTGATCTGTGCTGAACTTTCAATAGAGCAACTACGAAAAATGCACCTGGCTTACAGCGTTGAAGGAACAATGTTGTTGTGAGTTTGTTCTTGTGTTTTTGCTACTGACATTGATTTGGGCTTTGCAATGTCTATTTGTGATGCAGAATCCATTCATGCTGCACAGTGGTACATCCTTTATGGTTTTAGTCACCATGTATAAATCCCTTTATTTTACCCAGTAAAGATTACTTTCACCGTGAATATAGGGTGGGTACGTTAAATGACAATTGCCTATAGCCCTAATGTCATGGTGAGGATATTCGAAGGCGGTTTAATTGCAGGAAGATAGCAGTGAAGGCTTAGATGTAAATTACAAGGCCCGCCACTGCCATTGATAGTGTTGTTAACTACGCGGAAAATTGGAGGTTCCACTAGCGCTGTTTAAAACAAAAATGTTGTTGAAACATTGCAAATTATCATCAAACGTGCCTCCACCCCATTAAAATGAAATGCCAGTCCAACACGTTTGTCCTGGCGCTGGGTCTGAGTGTGAATGATAAAAGATAATTCACAAAAACTTAAAACAGAAAAAACGGAATATGGAGAAAGAAAATGTTCACATTAGCTTACGTGAATTAATTAACTCGAGTACGACATTACAATTAGATAGAAACAAACATTTTAAGTGAAACCCATCCAAAAAGTACATCAACTTACTTTACTTGTCTAAGACGTAACATTAAAAACGTTGGTTAGCTAAGGATTACTACTGTACAGTTGCACTAGATCGTTGATTTAAAGGTGCCAATTGCAAACCATCTACAGATATGTTTCATATGAATAAATTAACAGTTAATTAACTACATTTGGAAATGTAATAAAGTACGAATGGATGTCGGAATAACACTGTCCACTTTGGCAGGTTGAAGGGCTTGCAGGGAAATGTAACATTATTCAATATACTTAAATATATTTCAATATATAAAAATATATATTTGCAAAAAGTTTAAGGACATCTTCAGATTAAGGGTATGGATGATAAGAATAAATATTACAAAAGTTCAACAATTTTGATCAATTTTCTTTAGTTCGACGAAACAATGGGTGTGATCAACGCACTCCCTTTATGACACACTATTGTCATGACAACGAGTATTCTATTTAAGCAGGTGATCAAAAGCTAGCTTATCATTTACACAGTTGACATTTTGCGAAAGGGTGAACTACAGAACTTTGTAATGGTAAAATAGAACTCAAGTTCTGCAAGTAACCAGCACAACGTTGACTCACTTTGCTTCTGTCGAAGAGACCAAGCAGTTGCTAACTACATGGCGATTACCCCCAGCCACAATTCCGTAAGTACATTGTCACCTGCAAAGAACTGTGTGCAAGGCGAACGTCCAGATTTAACCGAGTCCTCAGCATCATCTTCGGCCACGCCTCAAATAGGAGGCAAGCGGGCCATGGTGAAAGGTATCCACTGTCAGCCAATAGGAATCGTCGATCGTCTGGGATCAGAACAGGGCCGTCTAAGAGCGCATTAATATTTTTTAGACGACGTTTAAAGCAGGCGGACATACTTACCTTACCTCCAGCGTTAGTTAAATGGTATAATCTATGATCTATCTTAATTTATGACTAAAAACGCATGCTAGCAACTAATGATAAAGTATTGCTAGCATCTAGCGGAACGGGAAGCAGGCTGGCTAGCTGGAAAGTAAATGGCTAGCTAGAGATTGGTTCTAATGTTAACCTAATTAGCTAGCATGGTGTTATGGCTCCTAGCTTGCTAACGTTAGCTAGCGTGCTAACGTTAGTTAGCCAGCTGCCTTCGGTTAGTTTACCTTATTAGCAGCAGGCACTTAACCTTTTAGTTACATGTTGGCATAAGCCCAGCACCTTTTTCACACAAGTATTTGTATACTATTCCAAATTAGTGCACTATGAAGAGAATGGGGACACCAACCTCATATAGCCAATTCCTTTATAATAACTGACCTAATGTAGTTAAGACTTCTTTGTACTCAAGTATCCTTTGTTCTTTGCTCTTATGTGTTTCTCCCATGTTTATTGGGTTTCCATTTATACAGGTTAGTGGCGCTACCACCACTACAAGTGTCACTCGGGCCACCATGACCTTGTGAATGGAGTCCCACAACAGAGATGCCTCTGAGGCCGAAAGGCCTCCACGAAAGTCGAGGATGTGTCTCCTGAGAGAGCGTCTAGAAAAGCGGCAGAAGGAGGCCGAGGAGGAGTGGAGGTCAAAGCTTGAGATAGTCGAGCTTCGGGCCTCTGCCTTGGAGAAGGACCTGGAGAAGGAGAGGACGAGGACTTCACTTCTGAGCGGACAGCTGGAAAACAGCCAGGCTGATGCAGCACAGCAGCAAAAGGCAGTTGAAACCTGGCAGGAAAGAGAGGAGGAGTTGGAGGTCAACGCCTCTACGCTGAGAAAAAGCTTGGCAGAAACATGTCAACTGCTGAAAGAAAAGCAGACCAGGGCCACCCAGATGGCGTCAAAGCCTAACATTAAAGAGGCTGAGATCGTTTTAGCCAGTGCTCTGAGAAAGGAGAAGACTGCACACAACCAGACAATAAAGGACCTGGTAAAACTGTTGCTGCAGAAGACTGAGCTGGAACACAACCTGGCCAGGGCAAAGCTCGATTTGGAAATCTTTAGGACCACCTGCGAACAGCTGCGGCAGGTAAACCAGGCTAATGTGTCCCAAATGGAGGAGTGGCGGGCAAGTAGGAATTCTTTTACCTTACAGCTTACCGCTGGGCTGAAGAGTAAGATGGCCGCATTGGAGAAGGAGATAATGGCCAAGAAGACTTCCTGCGACCAGCTCAAGAACAAGCTGGCAGAAGTGGAAGAGAGACGTCTGGCCGAGAAAACCGCCCGCGACAAGCTCAAAAATGAGCTGGCTGAAGCGGAAGAGAGATGGCTGGCAGAGAAAACCGCCCGCAACCAGCTCAAGAAGGAGCTGGCAGAAGCGGAGGAGAGACGGCTGGCCGAGAAAACCGCCCGCGACCAGCTCAAGAATGAGCTGGCAGAAGCCGAAGAGAGAAGGCTGGCTGAGAAAACCGCCCGCGACAAGCTCAAGAATGAGCTAGCTGAAGCGGAAGAGAGACGGCTGGCCGAGAAAACCGCCCGCGACCAGCTCAAGAATGAGCTGGCAGAAGCGGAAGAGAGACGGCTGGCCGAGAAAACCGCCCGCGACCAGCTCAAGAATGAGCTGGCAGAAGCCGAAGAGAAAAGGCTGGCCGAGAAAACTGCTAACGACAAGCTCAAAAATAAGCAGGCAGAAGCGGAGAAAAGACATCTGGCCGAGAAAACCGCCAGCGACAAGCTCAAAAATGAGCTGGCAGAAGCGGAAGAGAGATGGCTGGTAGAGAAAACCGCCCGCAACCAGCTCAAGAAGGAGCTGGCAGAAGCGGAGGAGAGACGGCTGGCCGAGAAAACCGCACGCGACCAGCTCAAGAATGAGCTGGCAGAAGCCGAAGAGAGAAGGCTGGCTGAGAAAACCGCCTGCGACAAGCTCAAGAATGAGCTAGCTGAAGCGGAAGAGAGACGTCGGGCAGAGAAAACCGCCCGCGACCAGCTCAAGAATGAGCTGGCAGAAGCCGAAGAGAGACGGCTGGCTGAGAAAATTGCCCGCGACCAGCTCAAGAATGAGCTGGCTGAAGCGGAAGAGAAAAGGCTGGCCGAGAAAACTGCTAACGACAAGCTCAAAAATGAGCTGGCAGAAGCGGAAGAGCGAAGTCTGGCCGAGAAAACCGCCCGCGACCAGCTCAAAAATGAGCTGGCTGAAGTGGAAGAGAGATGGCTGGCCGAGAAAACTGCCCGCGACCAGCTCAAGAATGAGCTGGCAGAAGCCGAAGAGAGACGGCTGGCTGAGAAAATTGCCCGCGACCAGCTCAAGAATGAGCTGGCTGAAGCGGAAGAGAAAAGGCTGGCCGAGAAAACTGCTAACGACAAGCTCAAAAATGAGCTGGCAGAAGTGGAAGAGAGATGGCTGGCCGAGAAAACCGCCCTCAACCAGCTCAAAAATGAGCTGGCAGAAGCGGAGAAAAGACGTCTGGCCGAGAAAACCGCCAGCGACAAGCTCAAGGAGGAGCTGGCAGAAGCGGAAGAGAGGCGGCTGGCCGAGAAAACTAAAGCTCGGGTAGAGTTGTCCCAGATTAAGCTTGAGGTAAAGAGGTAACGTTTTTTATTGTGATATACCTAAGTTGGGTAAATACTATTTATATTGCTGTATGTGTCTATGAATATTGAAATGGTTTTATATTCTCTTTCAGATGGTTGACAATGGCAGAGGATTTTTCAGCCTAAAAAAGAAAAAGAAGAAAAAAGAAAACAAGCTTAGAATCAGCAACTTGGAATTCTTTCTTTCTTTTTCCTAGGCAAGATCCTCCAGCCTTATTATCCCCCAGCACCAGGGATCTTGACTCTTTGGTTCTAATACAATTAATAGATTGCATCCATTATATTTGTTTCTTTTTTTAATATGCACAGTAACACACAATACTTCGGCAATGTATTCTTAGGAATATGCTTGGGGAAATTATTCAGCAAGAAGTTGGGCTACGTTTACGTCCGTAAACAAAGATTAACACTTAGTTTTGTTTGTATTCGGGAGATGTTTACTGCCAGTACACAGCTGGATACCGGATATAGCTGGTGCGACTACACCCACACTTTACAATTTCCCCTGAAATTGTAGCTTTTCTAGTTTCATTGCTATTCCCTCCTGCGGTTGCGCTGTTTGTTGGGCAGCTCAGATAAATTTGCATTTATCCAATCAGATTTTTCTGTAGGGAATCATAGCTTTTTTGCCTTGAACTGCAAATATGATCGGAGATGTGCTTTACGTAGTGATGTAAGCACTAAGCTACAAAGAATCTGTAACAACTATAATTTGTGAAAAGCTTTAGATTTTGATTGACCACTGCTATTATATAGCCTTAGGAACCCATGCATGCATTTTGTGCATCATGCAGAAGTTACTGATCATTTTTGGTAAGTAGTTCAAACGTGCCCCTCTATAAATATTAAATGCCTGCCCAACACGTTGGTTCTGGGCCGAGTCTGACTTTCGGCTTTAAACACCCGATGTGTCCTTCTCTGTCGCTCACACACACACGCTGCACTCATTAGCAAAACATAGATTTTAGTTCAATTGATTAGACATCCTGTATACATTCCATCTTTATTGCAAATCTTTTGACATCTGCTTTGCATGAAGCAGGTTGATCCCTCTTCCATTTTTCCTGTGTCATCCAAATGTTTTCACAGCCGATTGTACTATACTGAATGTAATAGCAATTCAAAATGTTGTTTCACATCTTTGGTGCAATTTATTTTGTATTTGTGACCACTATGAATAGCAAACATATTTAAATTGCCATTATGAGTGAAGTTCTGGGTGCTATAATGACGATATCTAGTGGGATGAGTGTTCTATTTAATGATGTTAACATTTTGATTTAACATGGACTATGTGTGCATTTTCTAGTAAAAAATAAATAGCTCAGGCATTACACATGATTCATTGAAATATATAATAATTTGATGTGCTTAAAGTTCTGGTACGGAAAGGTCACTAAATGTTAGTGTGCATCTATGCCCATCTGTCCAAGGCTTTTCGCACAGGGTTTCAACACCCGACACGTTATGGAAAAAGGGTAGTCTATGCGCAGTAGCATCTTGCCATATATACTGTGAATTGACTACATGAGGTCATACACCACGGTATGACATCATAACACTTTTTACTGCTCTAATTACATTGGTAACCTGTTGACAAGGTATCCCTGGGTGTGTTATATATTACCAATATACCAAGCACTGTGTCCAGGCACTGCGATGTGTTGTGTCTTAGAACTGCTCATATTGGCCATAAACCCCAATTTGCTTACTTTCCATCCCCCAAACCATTTCTAAATGTTGCTTCACATTCACTGCTAATTTATGGAGCAGAAACATTGAGGACATAATGTGAAGCAAGAGCAACAAAGGGGAATGAGCCAAGGATAAACAGAGTAGGTGAAGGGGAAGTATCGGGAGCCTGTGACTACAGCAACAGAGAACAGAGGCAGGCTGGAAGACAGGCTGGCGGTCTAGAGTTGGCTGAGTTCGAAGCAGGAACGTAGCATTGACTTGTGTGGCCAAGTGGCGGCTTTATTAATATTTACCCTGGTCATGAACTTGCTGATTGGTCTGCGCTCTCTCCCATCCAGCAGCAGAGGTAAAGTGGTGTCATAGTGTAGGGACTTAGGGATGGCACTCTGCAATACACCCGGGTCCAAGCTATTGCCTGTTGAAAGATCAATAGCAGTGTTAAGCGAAGTATCAATCAATGGAAATGATTTGTATTGCTTGGGTACTAGCAGGATACTGAACATCTATCGAGTAACACTTGAGGTGACTCGATTGAGGGCATTTATACTATATTGCTGTATAAGAATGATATCCCTGGTGTAGCCCACTGAAATACTGTACAGCACTGTAGACATAATGCCTTTACAGACTACTTTACAACTGCTTTTTCAGAGATGGGCGGTTTACTTAAAATATGGTAAAATAATCTGTTACTAACCATAAACCCCAATGTGCAGTCATTACTCAAAACATTACGTGATTCCACTGAAAATATGGAGAACATTTTAAAAAAAGAAATGTGTTATGTTTTTCATTGATTAGCTTTCAGAATATTTACCACTCTCATTAAACCATTCTTTGAATCTGATTTCCCAGTATGCCTTTTCAGCAAAGGCAATGCTAGAAGGAAGTGAAAAGAACTAGTAATAATAAAAAAGTAAGTTACACATTCTAAATATATAGGGAAAGATGAGTTAGTATGTGTTTGGGGTAATTATATTTGCTAAACTGGTAAGACGTTGTGTATAGATTTAACCTATCAACGGCAGTTACTGTGTGATGAAATAGTGGATGTTTATGAATGCTGTGTACAGAAGGCCTTTGTTACATTTGGTGTTTCCTACATTTAGTGTGGAATAAGGGGACTAAAAAACTAAGAATATGACAGAAAAAATGTGAGTGACAGAAAAAGGAAAGAAATGAGTAAGGTTGAAGAAAAAAATAAGTAAAGGGTAGTATGAAATTATGAGAGCAGTGTAAATGAATGGAGTGTAATTCCAATCCAAAAGCTATTAAAGCTGTAATATATATATTTTAGCAATAAACTATTGTAGTAATAATAATAATACATTGCTAGCTTTAGTTCTAAAAAGGCAAATGGTGAAGAAAAGAGGTTCAAGGGGAACAATATAAATGTGGAAAAGACATAAAACAGCATTAATAATGACTCTTACATAGCAATGAGAAACTCAGCTTTATGTATCTCTCTCAACAACACTGCTGCACAAACCTACTTGCCTTTGAGGTCTTCATTAAAGGTTTGTCTCTGTTATACTGTCAGTGGATAGAAATATGTTTAGCTATTACAGATATAGTAAAAAAGGTTTGGCATGATAATACTCGTATTGTCCTCTCTATTAGGTGAATTCACAATGGGTCAAGAGGCAGTCAAATGTTAAATGGACACATACTGTACAGCAGGGGTCAGCAACATGGATGCGGGTGAAATAAAGCTTCTTGAGATTCTGTTACCCCCAAAAGTAATGTAAACCGGAAAATCCATAGGATATTAGGAAAATTGTTTCAAATGTTTTCAGACCTTTATATAAATAATATGTTTCATCCACTCTGCTGTACAGAATATACAGTATGGACATGGTCCATTTGAAAATGTACTGTGACACCCATCTAGCTGTGGGAAAGATGGAAAACCCCCATTATCAGTATCCCCTCTACCCATAGTCCCTATGGCCTGCAACACCCTGGGCCCTCTAAGTTCCATCCTCACTGTGCTCAGATAATTCCAGGACCAGTGAGGTTCCTGTGTGGCCAAGGAGGACGAGCACATTGGCCCCAAGGAAGGAGGCTTGAGGAAGGAAACAGGAAAGTCTAAGTAGTGATAAAGCCTGGTTGTTATGATTAATAAATGGGTCTGGGAGCCACAAAGTACCAGTAAATACAGTGAGATGGTTGTTTCTCTAATGCTCTTTGTGCTCTACTATACACATAGGGAACTCAGGTTTTCTATTTGGACATGCCATGAGTAGACTCAGTCCTGTTGGTTGTGATATTGGTATAGAGGTCTGAGAAGTCAGGGCCTATGGTTAGGAACTAACCAGTGTTTGTGCAGTGTATAGTTTCTTCAAATTTCAGATGGTGATTGATGCTTCTCTATCACACTCTAGTTTTTAGATCTGGGAATATCTAGACTAGTCTGACGACAATGCTAGGTTTACATTGTTACGGCAGAAAGCCAGGCTGTAGACTCTGGTCGCAACGTTGCTCCAATTCAACTTTACTTTGATCCAGCAGGAATCCAGGCTGTAGACACTGGTCACAACGTTGCTCCAATTCCACTTCACTTTGTTCCAGAAGGAAGCCAGGCTGTAGACTCTGGTCACAATGTTGCTCCAATTCCACTTGACTTTGTTCCAGAAGGAAGCCAGGTTGTAGACTCTGATCCCACTATCCCCTGTGGTTCATATACTAACAAAGCCACAACTTTTTTTACAATATTTTACCACATGGCTGGAGTAGTTTGTTGGTTTTATTGGGGTGCAAAAACCTTGACGGAGCAAGTGTTTAACAGCAGTCTGTGGCTATAGCGTGACTAAAACACTGTAAACATCAAGCAGACTATTAATAAAACTTTCATAACCTGCTCTAACATTGTATCCTCTCTTTATTCATCTGGCATCTATCATCTGTTGCTTAGCAGACACACTCTGAAAACAGGGAAAATGTTGACTCGCTTGATATTCCCAGGGAACATTTGCATTTCCCAGTGAACTATAAATAAAACCTTATTTTCCCATATGTTTTCTGGTAAAAATTCAACAATGCCAAGTCTGCCTGGCAGCTTGTAACATATTACCACACCTATTACACATTTCCAAAAATAATACATTATTATGTAAACACATTCCAATGTTTGGTCTGCCAAGAGTTTCAAATGGGAACAGAATAGTGTACATTACCTTTCATTCACACCTGATTTATGCACACCCGGAAGTTTACTATTCTGTCTCTGGAGCAACTCAGAAAGCAGGGACAGAAAGATTACCTGACTAGCAGTTTCCTTCAGTAAAGCTGTTTCTGGGTAATGAGAATAACATTCTATCAGTTGAACATTTCGTGCTCTCAATACCAAAGTCATCCTTTCGAATTTGAACCCATTAAATCAACACCCAGATTACATCTTTCCCAGTTTTGACCTTTATGTCTGGCATGTCTGACCGACTCTGATTCTCTTCTTTGTATCAGCGTTTATCGTGGGTCAGATAAACATAGCTTTGTTTTACAATTATTAAACCCATAAACAGAATTCAATCAAGTACAGTTAATTTGTTCCTCTATTCCTGGTACAGCTTGAACTAACCATCCACATGTTAAGCCTTGAATGACACTTTACAAACAATCATCTTCAGCAGTAGCACATAAAATAACTGCACACATCTCATCTGAAACATAGCAAATCTTCCTGGAAAGGTTTACATTCATGGTCTTATCCTGCTCATACCTTGGTTCTCAGCATTCAACAATGGATCTGCTACTAACAATTCTTACTCTGCCCTGTACTTGATTTGCAAGTCATAGTTCTGAAGTGAGAGAAACAATTTCTGTACCCTTGGTGGTGTGTATGCTAGACGCTTCAGCTGTTTTCAATCCTATTTCATTACACCTTTATTGAACCAGGCAGGACGACTGAGAACCCAGTCTAGTTTTAAGGGCGACCGGGTCAAAGGCATTATGACTGAAGAACAACACTTAGTTACACATGAATAGAAACAAAGACAGTAAAAGAACAACACTAATATGTTCAATCTGATAAAACAGAGATGAGTACGAATTACAACAGATGAATAAAGAGCGTATTGAAACTTGTGAAAAAAATGTGAAAGACTGCAAAGTTGCTTATTATTTAAAACAACCTGAATACAAGTGGATAAGGTGTTTAGTAGCTCAGACAGTTTGAGATTTATCAAGAAAGAGTTTCTGAGCGTATTGAGTTTGAGAGTTTTCTAAAGTTTGTTCTAATCATTGGCAGCAGAGAACTGAAACGACCTGCCAGCCAAGGGTGGTAGAAACCTTAGGAACGCTTTATTGCAATTAAAAAACAATTCTAGATTTTAGATTGAAGATGGGCTTTTCTTGTCTGGAAGGAGAGTAAACAATCCAGCCAAATACCAAGATATGAACATGCTCAGAACCATCTACAGGGTGAATGTTTGCTTGGCAGACAAGATGAGGAGTAGTTGGAAATCAAGGAAAGCATGCTGTCCACCCTTCAGGTAAGCTGAAGGGTGGACAGCACAGAGTCATCTGTTGAGGTTTTAGTGTTGTGTACTAGAGGATGCATGATTGATGCCTTAAGCTCCTCAAACTATTTATGGTGATTGCTGTTCCAACACCACTCTGTAGTTTGACACATTAGATATCTCAACTCACTAGTATGATTTGTCAGGTAAGGTATCATTCTGCCTTACCACATCTAAGTATCTTTGTACACACTGTTAGTCCTTGGTGGTTTCACAAACCATATTTTGATATAGCTGACCACCTTTTCATGTCATTTTTTCCCCTACGAAGGGTAATACCTTCATTAAAAATTTACTTTTGACATAATTTAGCTTTAAAATGAGTACCTCCCAAAAGGGGTGTTAAAAGTAAAAACACATAAAGGAGGTGTCTTTAGCCCCTGAAATGTCACCAAATATCTCTTGTCTGGTAGACAATAACCTTTTCTATATCCATTTAGCTTTAGGGTAAACTTAATTTGTTTATATTAAGTCAACTGTATGGTTTAGGCACTTCAAGTTAATGTACGAGTTTAGGGATAAATTACGTTTATAATTACAGTAAAAGTTATGGTTAAGAGTAAGTTATGGTTAAGGCATATATTTTTGTATAGATTATCATAATTGATCTAAAACTAGCATGTCTTTAATTGTTGAATATGTATCTGCTTTTAGGAACCATAAAAAGTAAATTCTTCCCCCACCCAGCCATACACAATGTTGGTCATACCTAACATTTAAATCCACATTATGAATGCAGTGGATCAGTGTCTTATGTCCTAATCAAACTTAAAATGACACAATCTTGTTCAAGCTAATATTAAGCTAATGGGAATAACCAAGGTCTTTACCACTTATTACCACTGATGTTTGACAACTTGGTTAATTACACAGAAAGATTGGATGATATTAATGTTCTAGGTTTACAGTGCATTATTTATACAGTGCATTAGTTTTAGCTACTAAGTATTTTTTGGGGGTGAAGCTTTTCTGGGATAAAAGCTTTTAGGTCTGAAATTTATTTTCTGTAACCTTTTAATTTCAAGGGAAAGGGTGACATTTCTCTGTCCTCCATTCATAAAGTCCTACACAACATAGATGCCATGCTACATCCCACTCATGGACAGAAAATTATCTAGTGGCAACATTAGACATGGCACATCATTATCTTTTCACATATTACATCTTAAATTTCATATTATTAGGTTGAAAACATTCAAACGTCATGGTAAATGTTGTTGTGGAAGAGGCCTCCGAGTACATCTAAGTGGAGGAGCTCAGTTTATATCCTGTTGACATCAAAGCATAGTTCAAGCCTATAAAATATCTGCATCAAACTATGTCTATAGCCTGTTCACAGCCAAGCAGGTTCAGAATGTAACATTACTGTGCGTTTACAAAACGTATTCTGTTTTTATCGCAAAAAGTGAAACAAATAAAATAACACTAATTGAGTTGTGAGCAGTAAGTGGTTGCAAAGAACGTTTCTTGCAATTTGAGTGACTCTCAAATTTAAGTCAAAATCTTTGGGGACCTGATAACAATTTGTGAATCTGGAATTTGGCTGAAATTGTTGTATTATATTATTTGTTTAAATTATATTCTTCAGAAGGTAAGTTGTCAAAGATTATTTCAAAAAACATCTTAATTCTAATATGAAAATGTTGCTATTTTATCTTTTTGTCGTATATAATTTAGTCTTTACCATACTCTTTAGAATAACTTGCTGTTTTAGAGTGGTGGAAACCATTTAGCAGACACCGCAGATCACTACTAAATGAATGAAGAAAACAATGCCCCAATTCATTAACGTCTGAATCCCTCTGTGCTACTGATTTTGAGTCAGTCTACACTCAGGTGGATGGGAGAGGAAGGATAAGAGCTGTTCTGAGGCCAGCCCTTATGGATATGTCCAGCTGACAGACTGAACATTCACAGATGCCAGAAGCTCTCATTGGATCCTCTCACTGATCAAAGGATGAATCTCAGTGATCTCCCACACTCACACTCCAGAGGGGGTCTGGTTCTCCCAGACAGCAGAGTCCCCAGTAGCATTTCTTCCTTTATCTTCTTCCTTTTTCTGTCACACACACATTTTATTTGATATTTTCTGTTATATAGATTTAAAATGTAGTAATTGAGCGACCGTTTTTTTCTCATTGACAGCCCTGGGATTCAATCTGGCAACCATCGGTAACTTGTCAGATGAATTATGATCTAATGCATTATGCTGTCTATTTCCCCAAATGCACATAATGCATTTATATTAATCAGAAGATTTAGAAAGTTAGCAAGCAATCACCCAGCACTGCTGTCAGTCTGGCACCCCTGCTATTGTCTAAGCTCACTGTGCAGGACACAATAGCCACAGGATGCACAGTGTGAGAAACGTCTCACTTCCTCCCTCCCTCGTTGCCTCTCTCTCTATAACAGAAAACAAACTCAAACAAACACAACATCAGACATTTGCTTGTCCGACGAAATACTAATAATAATAATAAGTACTGTAACAAAAATCTTGTTTAACATCATTTTGGTTGCCTAGGCATTGTTGCATTAACTGTCCATTTTGAGGAACCTGATGAATTAAGTCATGATTCATGAAGACATGTTTATATTTGTTGACTTTTACATTTAAATGACATCTATTTGGTAGAGTAGCCCAATTATCACCAGTGTTAATAATAACAATTACTGTCATAATGCCTAATTCCAAAACTTACCATCATGTAAATTCTGCAGTGTGTTTCTTGTAATGCCCGTTGCTGTTGACATGGACAAGACATGAAAAGCAAAGAAAATTTCAAAGTAATTCCAACAACAGTTTGTCATGTTGCACGGCTTTGGAGATAACGCGTACCGAATGTATTATTACACCAATGCGAGCATTGTGCAGTCCACTAATGATTGACGGGATATGGATGCAAGCAGTAGAGTGGGATATGGTCCTAAACACCGAGGACCTACAATGATTGGCTCCTGACAGCAGAACCACAAGAGAGCTTTGAAAAACTTTTCATCGAAGCGTGTTAAAATTGCTTGGTGCCGGGCGAAGGACTTTGCAATTAAGTCTACAATACATTGATGAGTGTTTAAAAAAACAGTACGCGGAGCAACAGAAAACAGCGAAAACCTACAAATGAGAAGTCTAACCCACAAGACCAACATACACTTTTACAGCACACCAGAGCCGCTTACGCTCTACTACAATGGCCATGTGCGCTTCCAATGGTAAAATCCGTTGGGTCCTAGTGTCACGCGGGTCGCTCACACATTTTTCCTTTTCTGGTGGCGTTTACACAAGCTAGCCTTCACACCAACGTAATGTGGATCCTTCCCGTACCTACTCTATTGGAAATGTAGATTAATAAATATGGCTTGGCTGGGTGTAAGTGACCAGCGCAAGTGAGGCTACCTGTTATAATCGAACTCAAGAAATATTATAGATGATGTTATTTATTATTCATTTCATATTATTAGTCATCACAATATAAAAACAACCATAACTCCCTGCACAGGCTCTGTGGTCTGCAAAGGTGAGATCACAGAGGTAGTGATGGATCGTTTACGAAATACAATTTTTGAGGAAAGTTGGGAAATGATTAGCATTTATATTAAAAAGCCGTTCATTTGGTTACTTAATTTTAAAGCTCAATGAGTATTCACTAAAGATTGTACATTGCAGAATCAATACATGGTTAGGAGAGCACATCTCATTGTACCATGTGCAAGTCAGTAAAAATATCATGCAATCAAATAATTAGGACAGATAAGATTTAGGCCGCCACATAAACCATTTGAAAGTGCATTTCACAATATACCCAAAAACATAACTCTAGACATTTAGCAATTTAACTGAATCATTATTTTACTTTTTTAAAAGCATTTTAAAGAAAAATCCACTATGGACCAGAAGTCCCAGCCCCCCAAAAAGAATGTCCCTCAAGACAGAACTTCATGTTGCTCTTCGGTTGTGAAATCATAACATCTTTTAATCCTGGAGATCATTCCACTGAAGCCAAAATAATGTCAATCCCAAGCACTGTCTGACAATGGCCCATTGCTTTATCATGAACGACACAGAAGTGGTCGGTATCAGAGAATGAGATCCCATACCAACAAGCTCAGAGACAGCTTCTGTGTGAAAACCATTATTCTGAACTGGACTGACTGATGACACACAATACTTCATAAAGATAGATCAAATGAATGCCTGCAAGATCACGTAGAGATCACATTATTGTACATAAAAGAACCAAGTATAATAGCATTATATAACATTACCTTATGAGAATAACATCACCATCTGTTACTCTCATGTAGTCAAAACCCAGCAGACAAATACTCAACAGGCCATATGCACAGGTAGAGAATGCATTACAATGGCTCAGCAGTAAAGGAACTGTTCTATTCCTAAATTCAGCATTGCTGTATTTTTTTGTATATTTTCAACATACATATTTCGAAACAAAGATTTGGGCTATAGTGCTTCTAAACAATACTGTTTTGCTCAAAAAGAACTATGCAAAGAAATAGTGGTCTTGGTGGTTAATCAATTTAGAACACAACTAAAGCATGTTAAATCATCTGAGTACATCGCCATTTCCAATCTAAGACTGATTGCTGAATTTTCTCAAGTGAAACCAATTTCTCTTACACGAGCAAGGTATCACATCTCTCATATCCGTTACACTCCTTATTCTGATAGATATGGGAAAACAGATGATTGAACTTGACAAATACAATGTCTGTGTTTGAGAGGAACGAATGACTTCATAAATAATTAGAATTGTCCAGTGACAAATTGCATTTTTGATTCTTTCGAATGGCCAGTGGAGAAGATGCCGTGGAGGAAAGACCACAAATCTTTGTGTTGCATTGCTACTGGATGAGGGCAACATGGCTTGTGTCTATAGAAAGTCATTTCCAAGAAATGTCGGTTGTATCACCATGGGAATTTAGAGTATTGTTAAAAGAACCAGTTAACCTGCATTTTTATTATTTTCAAGGCATTCGTTACAGTACTAGCCTTGAATTTTCCTCCCATTGTTCAAACCTTCTGGATTTGTTGTAAAAAATGTCCACAAAAAAGAGCTCATTCACAGGCACTCCCATCTTTTGAGTTCTATTAGATGCACTTCAGTGTAACATATAGGAGGCTCTACAAGCATTAATGCTGACATGAGGTCAATGATGACTGACTTCTCTGCTCTCCCTATCTCAGACACAGATGAATGACAAGTCAAGTTGCTTTTGTCTTTTCACCAATGTAACAATCCGACACGTTTTACGCTAACAGTTGTTATAATGTACACAGATAAGCCTCGACCTGGACAAAAAAAATCAAGTGGACATTTCCGTAAATGCTGGTATAAAAAAACCTGAAGAAGTTGAAGTATTAAATTAAGATGTTTGCTAAATAGTATAAAAAATATATATATAAAAAAGAATTGTATTACAGAGAAACTTCCAGAGAAGAGAGACTACACTCATGACATTATATGTAAATACACACACATTTATGATTTAGGAAACAAGTTTGCTGATGACCCTGAGTTATTCAGTAATGATTTTTTTTTATTATTTCTACTTGTTTTGGACATTTGATGGGATTATAAAAGTATGTATGTAGTGTAAATATTATTTAATCTAAAATAAAATGTATAAAAGGTATACTGAAAGGCCACACAGACTGACGTTGAATAATTTGCAGTGGAAAACTCCAGATGTTTTTTCAGAAAATAAATACATAGAAAATCAAATGCAAATGCTTGTCTAGACCGCCCTCTTAATCTCCTAAAGTAGCTACAATTCCAATAGAACAGAGTCCTACCATTACATCATTTTTCACTTCAATACCTTACAGTCTAGTTTCATCACATTAATACCCAATAGATTCAGGAGTGTTAATAGACGCAAGCTTCCCTCAAAGACATCCATACCATTTCCTTTTCTTTTTTTAGCCAAATTGGAGCCAATATCTGAGATTGCATCCATTAAACTACTCTTAAATCTAAATCAGAGGGATTTCAAATGTATTTACTATTCATATCCCTTTTGCTTATTGGAACTCTCTCTGCAATGTGCTAATAATTCCAAATTGAGTTTTTGTTGGTATTCTTCATGTCTTATGTTTGTAAAGCTACTCTGCCATCTGTGTTGTCTGTTAGGGAAAACCCCCTGCCATTGCCTCTAGAGAAATTTGGTTAACTTAAATGAATAAGAACATTTAATGCACTGGTTTTGAAGTGGTTGGACCTCATTCTCTAGTCTCTATGTTATTTATCATGCTATTGAGAAACACTGAATGTTACTGTAAGGGGCAATGTAACTTATATGAGTTCATGTCAGCTTCCCATTCAATCATCAAGATTGAACAAGCTGGGTTGTGAAAAGAGCACTTACACATTAAAACAGTATGTTTTTGACCTGTTTATTCACAACAATGCCTGGATGATAACTTCACTGAAGCAACAGTGAAATGGCGCATATAAATGAATGCAGTGCACATTTTTTATAGTCAAGTAGTTGGAAGGAAATTGTGTTATGAAGGCAAATAGTGGTCTCTGCTGGACATCCATTGTAAAACCAACCTGTGAAAAATTTTGAAGCATTATTCCTGGAATATTACACAAACGTTTAAATAGCACCAGGCAAGGTCCTCTAAATGAACCATATTGCATTCTTTGTCCACATTGTCCACATTTTGATTTTCAAAAAAAAATCATGATCGTCATTTAGTTTTTTCACCATAGTGTTCTTCCATTTTATTGTTGTTTTTCAGCATTAGCATTAACAAGACTAGAATATACTTATTTTCTTTTGAGTAACTCTTTTGTCACAAAATCCCAATGCCAACCAAACACACTGTTTCATAAACGTCTGCCCTCAATCTGTTGGTCTGTGATACTGCTCTCCTTTTCCCCTCCTCCTTCTTAGAGACCTTAGGCAGCCTTTTATGAATCCTTTAGAGGGAAAGAAGAACATTTAGATGTGGCGGATTGAAGGTGTGTATTTTGTGAATATTCTTGCATTGGCAGGCGAGGGAAATGTCCAGACAGTCATCAATGTAGAAAGAAGGCTTTATTTGACCAGAAGCAAACCTGTATCCACTGATGAAACCAATCTCACACAGACTGCTTCTTCACCAAACAAATAGTCAATTTGTTCCAAGACAGACCCAGTCTGATTAAAAAACATGACGACGGCCACCTATCTTCTAAACAGGTTTGCCTTCTCGACGAACAGTAGAATAAACTGAAACAGGATTACAGGATCCCATTAGTCCAAACAGATCGCAAAAGAAGTGTGGATGTCTGACATTCACAGCAGTTGTCTTTTGTGTGCGATCATGTGCGTTTATGTGTCTATGTGCAAAACGAGAGAGGAACTGTGACACGTCACAACACAAAGCACTGTCAGGGAACTTACCTTCCGGAGTGCAGCTGCATCTCGCTGCCTGATATGACCCTCTCTCTGGGTTTGAAAATGTTCTCTGGGAAACACGAATATGCGCACACTCATCGCTAGGCTTCATTACTCCTGTCTGTTTGAGAGCAAGGGGCTCTCGTCAGTCCATCAGTGACACTAAAATTGAGCATTAATGCCTTCACTGCATAATTAAGATGGAAGTCTAATGGCTCTATATTTAGACTGCATCGTTACCCTCATTAAAAGCTATAAAGGAGTGGGAGAGTGCAGCAGAGTTAAGGTGATGCTAAACTATTACTTCAGGTTTATTCCTTGGTAACAGAATGACACTGAGTTACATTCTAAGTGCAACTTCAAGACTTTCCACTGGACATTTTATAAAACAACTAATATTCCTAGAAAAAGACGGTAAAAATAACTACAACCCTGTTCCCAAAAACAGTTTGGACACGTAAAATGCACAGATACATTTTATCTTGAAAAATATATGCCAACTTATGTCATATATGCCAACACGTTTTCAAAAAAGGTTTAGACAAGTGCATCAAAAGGCTGGAAATGCAAAAAAATTATCACACTACTAATTAGGTCAATAGGCCAAATTTTTATATTTTGTTAACCTGGGGCCTATTCACACATTATCTAGTATGATCCTAGTTAATAGAGAATTTATCTTTGCAAAATATTTCCGGTTTTGAGTTTCTTCGACTTTTCTTAGTAGGAAATACATCCCTCAGAGCGACGTGGATGTCTATTACGGTAACTTGGACGTCCTTGCTAGGGGAAGCCCTCGAGTGGATGTTTAGCAGGACGGACGGGCGATAAGTGATGTTGGGCAGGATGTTGAGGGATGTTAAGCAGGGCGGCCTGGTGATAAGGATGGAGGGCACGTCCTGATGGACAGGGAAGTGGCCTGGGTGTCTTGCAGAGAGCATATTTTGAATATTAGAATACCTGAGTTGACTATGAAGCGATCGTCAATCAAATAATCATTATGATCCCATGACAACATGTATTCTTTCTGAGATGTTTATGTTATAGCATTCCAGAGAATTCAGGCTTGACTGCACTTTTCTCTACGATTATGGGGAAGTATTTTTATGTTTTGTTTTAGGCCAAAAACAACCCTGAACTCTTAGGAATTTTCAGTTCGTAGGATATGTCTTTATATATCTATCTATAGTAAAGAGCCGTCGGGAAAAGTCTGCTCATTGCAGGTGTTGCTTTTGTTGTACATGCAGTCCTTGCTTCTTTTTCTGCATACTGCTGAAGCACCCAGATCAAAAGCATTTCTTGTATGTATGATGCCGAGCCAATTAAGCTTTTTAACCTTCAAAATTTCCATGTATCTTACAAGCACCTTTTCCTGTCAGCAACTTTGGGACTGCCTACACAGAATGGGAGATGATTAAAGAACTATGCCCGGGAGATTTTAATGTTGGGGGTTTCTCTCAAGAACCTGTGCTGGTTCCCTGTATCACCTGTCAGACATCTTTTTCTCAAACAGCTGCCCACTTTTTCTTCACCACTCTGGATTTTCCGTTGATGACAGTTGTGAACATCATCTCTGTGAATATTTTTAAGATGTCACCCTTGTTTTCCGCCTTTTGCTCTCCCTGTCTTCGTTTGTGTTTTTTTAGACACTCAATCTGTTTGTCTTTCCCTTCAACTCAGATTTTTGCATTCCTTATCTTTTCCCTCAGTTTGGACATGGACCTAGTTTTTGGTTTTGGAGTAGGCATGTCGAATGTCTACTCCAGTCGAATGTTTTGGATGACAGGACGAAGTGGATGCTCCTGTTCATTGATCATTGATTGTGGTGTAAGGTCTAGCATCGTCCTACCTGTGGAACTATGGACACCAAATTATACTTTGTGATATTCATGAACAATACCATCCTCTTGTTTAATTGGATGAATAGCGGTTCAAATACAACACCAGTTTCATGAGTATCACCCCTATACTGCTTATTATCACTAGGATAGTTCACTAGTCTCACTCATCTTTGTACAAGAAAACATAATAAACTGCCCCAGATTTACTCTATTTCGAAAATATGTCCATGCTGACTTGGCCTGCTGCTTGTAATGTGTAGGTGTGGGATTAGCATTAGTATAATAACACCACCTAGACTTGTAAGGGAACTTGCAATTAAAACCCACTGTAATAGCCTAGTTGTTTTAGAGAACAATATTTTTCTTGGTTTTCATGGCAGTCCAGTGTTATTTTTGGAACCACATAAAAAGGGTTGTTTATAGATTCTACCTTGGCTCTCAGAAGAACCAAAGTATCTCATACTGGTTGTAGTTATACCATCAGTGTAAAAGTTCTAGTAAAAGTTCTTCTTAAATCCCACATTGGGTCTTGGAAGATACAATGGAATGTGCCTTGAACATCTTAATGCAAATGTATACAATGGGAGTCAGATAGACTTTGTTATGATAGACTCTTTTGTTTGACCTCTTCAGACCTTTCTTTCATTTTCCGTATTCTCCTTGCTTATTGCGATACACAATGACACAAAACAAGATAATTGGACCTTTGCTCTTGTCAGAATGGTTAAATAGGGATTTTGAAATTAAGGCGACGGCAACTTCTTTGGTCTGGCATCTACACAATGTCTCCAAATCACCATCTTGAGATTACCTGCCCACAATGTAATTATTTGATTACAGACAACTTATAGATGCTGGCGATTAAATTGACCAGGTCATTTTAGAATATCTATGTTAAATAATCTATGATTTAGTAAATTGTTCAAATTAGTTGGCTTTGTTCTTCAGATTTCTTGAAAAAATAAAACAATTCCAAAACTGCCCACAACTGTATACTACTTGTATATACAATAGATTTGCAGCTGAGTTAAGGTAAACATATGAAATAATAAGAGGCCTAACATGGATATTTAATTTCAATGTCTCATCCCGTTGCTCTTATTGGTTTTCTTTCTGCCTTGATTCTTTCAGTTTTATCGTTGAAATTCTATTTTGCATAGAAGCAAACATTAAACATAAAACAATTGCAAATAATATTCTTAGCAGGTTCAGAACCCCAATCTCTCACATAAGCAACCTCTAGAATTGATAAATTCATGGGACTGCACATGTTTTCATAAATGACTCTAAAGAACCATTGCTGTCACCTCAAAAAAATATTTTTAAACTGGTAACATTTTTACCTGGAACTAATGAAGCTTTACATAACCCTTTTGTTTAGTGTTGTGTGTGATTATTGTGAAAAAGATTTTCTTCCATATTTTGGAAGAAACCCTTCCTGAAGAACCCTTCCTGAAGAAGGAACAAACATTTTTCTAAATGTTTTGTTAAAAAAACGTTCACATTCAACCACAAATAATAATATCATATGATATTAATAAATATATTTTAGAGTGTTACTGATCCATACATCCTTTGAGACTGGGGGCTCTACATTTTTACATCCTGAGGCTTAACTGTCAGTCATGAATGGCAGATGTCAGCTTAGTGTGGTATTCTCCGCAACATGCTGACCTTCTCTGAAACCAAGTCCTGGTCTTTCTTCAATCTTCTCACATAGTGACTGTTTTCCCCAAGTTCTAATTTGATTGGAAGAGACAGAAAACAGAACACACATTTATTATCCAGGATTTTTACCGTAACTTCTTCATAATACATTATAGGTGACATTTTGCACTAGACAAAAAAACACTACATCTTCTATGTAGCGAGTGTATTACAAACCTGAGAGTGCAACCAATCTGACTACACTGCATTGTCTGTCATCAAATCCTATTTGCAACATGTCATTTTTGTAATTGAGAAAATAATAATGCTACCTAAGCTAGAACTTCTGCAATGTTTGATGAGATGCCATATGTCTTCAGATTGTTTGTTTTTTCAGTCAGTGAGTTTTACTTGATTTCTGTGTGATCTGGAGTATGGGATCTTCAGAAGATGCAGAATGGTTGAGTCCTCTAACTGACCCCTCACTCCTTGACTCAGGGAGGAAAGTAGAGAAAGTCACGAGCATCCGGCATGAATAATGCAAACCCTGATGACAATGCATCCATCGAACCATGCATCCAAAGACCCATTTACTTTAGTATTGACCACAGTTGTATTTCATTTAGAAGGTAAGACACTGTTAGATTCTCTAAGTCCCGTATAAAATACACGAGGTAAACATACAAATTCAAAGATTTGTGGTTATTTCAACAGAGGCATCAGAATAGCATATGAGGACACAAAGAGGCAAATAACTGTAAATGCACCATAAAAACACAAATAATTGAATACAGCATCGATTTGATTGCAGTACAGAAAATACATTGTGTCCAACAAATAGGACATCATTCCAATCTAGAGTGGAGACGATTTAAGTAAAAAAACAAACGTCATCAGTAAAGCTCAACATACTTACAAATGACTACAAACAAATAAAATCTAAGAAGAAATCATAATGGTCCTACATTCATGCAGTTTCTTAACTGTTTAAGCTTTGATAATATTCACTGAAAAAAAAAGACAGGTAGACAGGAGCAAAGGATTGGTAGAGGAACGTGTATAGCAAACCCCTAACAGCATGGAAATGTAACCAATTTTGAGTGTGGCCCTATGAACCCTATTGAAATGCAGCCCCCAGGCACATTTCTTTAATAAAAATCCACTGCTGTTCTGTTAGGGCCAGAGTCCACCAGGAGGCCAATCACAGCAGGCTTGCGCGGTCTGTATGCCTTCTGTAATAAATGAACTGTTGCAAATGAACTTTACCTCTCGGCGTGAGTGTACCTACTACATGGAACTCTGCCATGCCACCCGAGAAAACGCAAAGCTTAGTACCTTTGAAGGACAGCTAGAACCTTGGCGAACATCAGCTAAATACGAACCTCTCAGTAATTGCAGTTAGATGCTGTGAACTCTCCGTGCAATTGAATCGTCCTGCCAGATTCTAAAGACAGTAGCTCTCAGAGCCCAACTGTGCCC
This sequence comes from Novumbra hubbsi, assembly GCA_016801125.1. Taxonomy (NCBI): domain Eukaryota; kingdom Metazoa; phylum Chordata; class Actinopteri; order Esociformes; family Umbridae; genus Novumbra; species Novumbra hubbsi. The sequence goes on along the minus strand of JACXGK010001183.1, from coordinate 43,162 downwards.
ACTAACAAACGTTTTTTCAGACGGATCTAAGCCGCATCAAGCAGACCAGACATTTTCCTCTGTCCTTTTTGTCCCTTCACATGAGCACTGTGTTCTATTATGCAAGCAGGCAGCGCTCGTGGATCTTTCACCGGCATGCATTTTTATACACGCTGCCACGGGAGAGGAGAGAAGCTATCCTATTAACAATGTATGAGGGGGAAATCAAAAGGTGAAAAGCAGAGTTAAAAATGAAACTTTCCTCTAAGACCTACTCTAGGCAAGGTCTGCCCGGATATGGCATTGTGCACAAGGTTAAGACATGGAGAATTGGGCTGTATTTTCACACAGCTGTGGAAATGGGTATCCATTCAAGATAATGCTCATGGATTTCCATGGGTTTTTCCACATTGGCGCCTCGGCGTGGGGAGATTACATTCCTACCGGGTTTGATATTGAATGCGGGATGTCTGTGTGTGGAGTTGTGACGCGGAGGACAGCAGAGCTCATCTGCATTTCCATTGTATGAGTGGTGTGTTCGTCTGGCTGATGTTAGGTGTTTTCGTAATTAAATCAGACGATGTCCTATTCGGAAGGCCGTCAGTATCTGAGATTTCCTATGGTTGCTGAAAGGCCTCCTTGAATAACCAACATCCGTCTTTAGGTTGTTACCCTAACCCTATCCCAACTTACGAATGATGTTTAGCGCCTCCAAACACGTGTTCTGGAGTTACCCATCGGGATTCCAAAGTGGGACGACCTCGAAATGTACCGAAGGAGATCGGATCGGCGCAAAGCCGTCTCGGTCGTCTTTGACTGTGCTATGGATATAGCCTGTAATCAGTGGCCTTTCCCCATCTGTGGAACTGTATTGATGTCCAGATCATCCTCATTCCTGACCCTCTCATACTGATGCTCTCCCGGGCAGAGTCGCTCTGTCTAGATTCTGTGACCTGTCACCATGGAGGCCTTGTGTACGTGCCGGAGCCCACAGAGAACCCTAGACACTGAACTAAGGACGCCTAGAGGGTCTGTCGTCGGTTATTGTTGCTCCCCTCGGCTTCTTGGTTGTCATCCGCCTGTTGTGCAGAAATCTGTGGCAACTGTCGTGGTGCCAGGAACTGGTGTCTAGGTCCCACCATTTTGGGAGCTCCTGATCAGGCTAACCCTTCTGATAGCAGATTTGTTTGAATAGCATTGTGCACACCATGTGATTGTTTCAATGTTGGGGGGGTGCATTCCGACAGAAAATAAAGCTAGCATCCAAGCAAGCAACTAGATCCAATTCTGGTTTTCTCCACCATTTGTGTGAGTCCATTTGAACCCGATTACCTCATTGATGTTACTTGTGGAGAACCTCCCACTTCAAAAACCCACGGAAATGGACCAAATGTCTTCTAAGGCAGTCAACAAAAAGATTACAGATTAATGATTGTTAAAAACATTCAAAACACATTGTTAAAAGATAGCGCAAAAGTCCAAAAAAAGCTGTGTCATGTTCGCTCAGGAAAACAGAGAAAAGGTACATTATACGCACATTATTTCCTCAACCATGTTCTCCATCTGAATGACAAATGTATGGTACATTTACCCGAACTGAAAACAGAGACAGATCATTAAGATGGTTGAAGGACATAACTGGGAACATTTCCCGTTAAATGCATCCATCAATTTAATGTAATCAACTGTATGAGACTTGTGACGGATATCCCTCGCAAAGATCATGCCGGTCATGTCATCACAGCCCCAATGGGAATTTAAACTTGTCATCACATCCTGCTCCTGATGTATTTGTAAAAGAACCAAGAACCAAAAGAAATCATAAAAGAACAGACAAATTCCAAGGCTTTCAGTGCTGGACAAGGATGTATGGGATGGCGCCTATAGGAAGATATTAGCAAAATTCCAGATATACATTTAAATGACTTCATCACCAAGAAAAGGTTTCCAGACTTTATCTAATTTCTATAGTCTGGCAACTACACAATAACTGGACCAAAATGAGTTATTTAATTAATTTAACCAGAATAAATACTGCAGTCCCTATTTCAAGATACTTACAGTATTGAACAATTGTCTTGACAGGTGCGTTCCATCACACCATGTGTGCAGGCATAGGAGAACTCTCTATGTCTTTTTTGAACCAACTGAATGAAGTTCCAAGGGAACAGAAACATTTGTCTTCTGAAGTACAATCGAGTGCCTCAGTAACTACTGGATGACAATTCCGCAAAACATTTACCCGTTATATTCTTCCATAGCAACTATCATGTTTTGTAGGACAAACAAATATAAATTTCAGCCAATCGTAGGCATCACACGTCTTTAATAACATATGTATCAAAAGAGTTGTCATTTTTTGATGTTGAAATCAATCTATACACAGATAAATTCAAAAACAGCTGAGAATCTGTTCTTTAACCTCAGAGTAACTGTAAGATTTCAAACCCAAACTTGAGTATAAAAATATATGTTTCACTGTCCGAATACCTATACCTGTACTCTCAACTGTGTCTGGAATAGGTGAAATTTCCCTGGCTGCATTTGCCTACTGATATATGAATTGTTCCTCATCACCTCACATGATGCTTCCATTTCCTAATTAAAGTGCATGCCTATTGATTTGTTTACAGGCCCCAGTAATAATAAATCATATTTTCGAAAATGTTTCTGCTCATTCATCCATTATATCAGCATTTAGCATTGAATAAGTAATGTTCCTAATTTAAAGTATGTTTCATCAAGATACATATTATGTACTTCATGTCCATTTAAATCATAGCTACTGCATGCAATGCCAGACAATTTCTATTAGAGTGGGATGTAATACATTCATCACAAATGTAATACGTTCAGACATTTTACCCTTTAAAAAAAGTAGCAGGAGCAGGCACATTCAAGTTATTTACACAAGATAAACGACTGCAAATGAACAATTTCAATGGAAAGTCACATGAAACATACTGCGTGCTGGTAGGCTTAGGGTTTTGGAGGTGTTCATTTTCAGTTTGACACATCAATATCTGGAATGATACATTAACAGGGGTTAAAAGGCAGATTGATGGCTTCAATTTATGTGAATTTCCCTCCATATTGGATTATCCATAGATAAATAACAGCACTTTTTGGACATAGTCCCCCCCAGCCAGATCAGCACGGACGAGGTCAGGCTCACTTGACTAACAACCTCAGTCAGCTTGCATGCACCGGACACACCTGAAGAAGTCACTGGAATGCCTCTCTGTGCCTGATGATGAAAGGAACAGTGAGAGGCCACGGGAGTCTACAGCTGGTTAGGAAACAGACAGACTGTGCAGTACCCAGGGTATTTTGGAAATAAACACAGCAGCAGTCAATTAAGGGCAGAAAGACACATTGCATGTCTCTCCGGACCTGATGGAAGAGATAAATAAATAAAGATGTGACCCCTTCTGGCATCAATTCATGGGGTTTTTGTAAATAATTGTTCAAATGAAGTAATATATTTATACAGAATTTATACATTACACTATAATGATAATATAGTAAACATAATATATATATATATATATATATATATATATAATACATTATTGTTAATATATAATCATATAATAATATTCAGTATAATTTGAATGTGAATTAAGGCTTGCTTTAAAATCCATGACTGTCTGAGCAGCCAGGCTGTTAGGAAGGGAGTTCCAGGGCTTAGGTTCAATGAAAGAAAAGGCGCGGTCTCCCATTGATCTGGGTTCTTGTTTCCCTGAGCAGATTGGCATTGCTTTATTTATCACATCGCCGTCATTACTCTTCTACCCGATGGAGTCAATGCAAAGTTTCATCGAATTCAAAAAAAATTTCAGTAAACATTGTTTTCTTTGAGAATTTCCTTTAAAGGTACCATAAATTGTACCTATCTATAAAAATATATTTGTCCAACACCAATTTGGGGTACACACTTGACATAAAAAATGTGGTCACAAAAGCAATAATCCTCAAATGTTCTTGCAATTGTCTGGTGGCTTTAGATTTATCAACAACCGATAGTAATCCCACACCAGGAGAAACATTTTGAAATTAGAAAGATAAAAAATGCCACGTAACTCTCCAGCCATGAAAAGAAATCCCTTCCTGATGCCAGCATAACACTTTATTGTCAACAAAGGAAAAGTTAAAATCCTTACAAAAATGTTCACTTAGATACATACATGTAACCTTGGTACAGTGCAAAAACTATACTCATCACCAACATTTTAGGGTTTCACATCTACTTGGGAATGGTTATTGGTCTCAGTGGCATTTTATCTGGTGGAGTAGGATCTGGCAATCCATGTTGGGCAGCTTATATTTTACTCCCCTATTTTGTAAAGGCTTCCACCCATTTCTAAAAGAAGAAAGAGTGCAAACCTGAACATGTTTAGTCCCTGTGGTGCACCTGATCCTGGCTGTCTCTAGGTGACCCAGGGCCTCAGTGAAAAGAGCTCCTCCATGCTTGATAGAGATCAGGAGTCAGACTCATCTGACCAATCAATACCATGTGAATATCCCTCAGGTGGGGTCAAGACAGTTCACTCTCCTGTCAAAAGGTTACACTTTGTTTGGAATGAAAATCTCACAGGGGTTAGTAAGAAGCATCTCCAGTGGCGTCCACATCTGCTGACCTCCTGCACCGACCTCGCCACAACGATCAGACCTGGGAATGAGGGAGATCCCTGGAGCGTCAGACAGTTGCTCTGACCACGTCTCTTAAAGTCCAGCTTTCTTATGGGGCAACCATCCGGAACTCTCTCAGCTCTCAGCTCAGGTAGTGGATCAGGTGACCGGCTCTCGGGTTTCAGAGCATCCATCTCACAAGCTCTGAAAGAATTTGTCCTCCTATTACTGAGGAGGCTCCAAGAGATCCTATGGTTCCTGTAATGATGCAGTAAAAAAGTGTCCAGAGCTTTTGTGTTACCTGATATACAGTACTTACAGTTTACTCAAACAGACTTCAAAGTGACAGGTACATTCCCATAAGGCTTTGTAAGGAAAAGCACTTCCCTGGGGAACGGGCAGACCTAGATACGAATAAAGGAATAGACACAAAATAAATTAAACCAGAGCAAAACTATAAATATAGATGTCTAGAAATGCACCACCATTTTACTCTTTCTCTCCTCCAGTGTAAACATCTAACTTTAAAATGACGTAATAAAAATGGAACCCCAAAGTATGTTATGTAATTATTTATACATTCCAGGATGAGATACTAATTATTATTAATGCTTAACTTAGTTTCTAATATGTGACAGCGGTCAAAGGCAATGAAATAGAGAAAACATTTCCAAGTTCCTGAATGTAATTCCAACACAGAAGAGGCTGTTGATGATCGATGGTTGTGGCCCACAGGCATTGATTGGATGCAAACTCTTCCTGGGTCTGACTCACTCATCGATATCTATGGAAGGGACAACGTTGTTTTACCTCATTCAAGTGCTGCTCTAAGAAAAGCACAGCACAATTTATAGGCAACATATTAGGAAGTTGTTGAGTTGGGTTAAGATTGACGAGAGACTAAATCGAACCTTCCTGCAAGTTGGTATCATAAGTATGAGTAAAGCCCCCCTTAAACTTGACACGATCGGGAAAAATCCTATACACGGTTGGTATAATAATAAGCTCTGTTTAAAGTTTCGTGGCACTTTGATCACTCACTAAAAACTATTGTAGTAATCATAGTACAAAGATCTCAGCTCCTTTTCCTAAGTTGTTGTTGACCCCAACACATATTAGAATGAAAAGAAAAGGCATCAACATACATTGCTCAAAAGAATTGAAGGAAGAAGGGAACACTTAAATCACATATTGGGTCTCCATGAAGAAAATATATTAAAATGAAAATATTTCATGTACATTGTGTAATTCATTGAGAATAAAATGACATAACAACATTCAATGGAAACCAAAATCACCAACCAATCGAGGGCTAGATTCAAACATGAAAACCCCCCAAAAAACAAAGTAAACAATTGAAATCAAAGGCTGGTTCTAGCTTGGATGGTGTCCTGGGGGATCTCCTCCCAAACATGGATCACAGCATCAGTGAGATCCCGGACAGTCTGTGGCATCACTTGGTGGTGTCAGACCCCATCCTGGTACATACGGATGTGCCATCCTGGACGAGCTGGACAACCTGTGTAACCTAAATGGGCTGCAGGTATCGCCTCATGCTACCAGTAGATACAAGGATATTAGCAAGATGCAAACCTAGAGATAAATCACTCAGGAAGGATAAGGAGAGAGCAATTGTCTGTGCCCACCACCTACAAATCCATTCCCTTTTTGCGGGTTGTCTTTTTGAGCGATGTATTATAATAGCTCTATATATTTGGCTTTCCGTCTATTAAGGATCTTTGAGGATTTAACAAAGATCAAGCAATAGAACCTTGTGTTTAGTTGACCATTGAGTTTGTGATCCGTCTCAGGATCAGTGGAATTGCGTTATGCGCAAATAATTACAGCGGACATTTCTGTAGATTCCCTCAAAAAGAAAGAATTTCAAAACGATAGTAAATGTAAACAAAGCAAGAGTAAGTAATACAAACGCATTACAATAAGTAAGCATGTGGTGAAGAACCAATCATCTAGAAGTGAGGTGTGTGGTTAAATAAATGCATGCATGTTTGATTTTCCAAACACCGGCCATGCCTAAGCCATCCTCTCTGTTAAATACACAACGGGGGCCAATATGGGTGGGGCCAATACGGGTGGGGCCAATACGGGTGGAGCCAATACGGGTGGGGCCAATACGAGTGGAGCCAATACGGGTGGGGCCAATATGAGTGGCCTAATTGGACTGCAATAACATACAAGGCAAGAAATGAACAAATAAAACAAGCTAATCCTTACCTGTCATTTATTGGTTCTTGCACTGTTGGCTGCTTATATCCCACTAATATTCATCATAGAGTGCATAGTGTGTAGATAACAAAACCTAGATTTCTGCTAGATGTAATGTTGTTCCTCTACTCTAAGAGAGATACAATGCATTAGGTTAGCACCCTCCAGTGGTTACATTGGCATATCACCCTGCATCCCCTGCTGTCTCACCTATGAAGCTGAGCACGGTTGGTCCAAATCAGTCCCTAGATTGGAGAACAGAAGCAGCTGGAAGTAGTTTTTAAGGACCAGTAAGAGGCACTCTGGTTACTGAAGATCACTTTGCACTTACTGTAATAGAAATGGTCATCACACTGGCGTCCTGGGTACATGTGTAATTGGACCCTTATTTTATACTGGCCACTAAATCATCCTCAGCTTCCAGCATGGTTATTCATCCACGTAAGACCACATTTGATCAAAACTTAAATAATATAGGCTCTTAATGTATGCGATCACCAGAGTTTGTAAATCACTCGGAATAGGTACTTTATCAGCTAAATAACGTAAATGTAAAACATCAAGTTCTGAGCTATCAGAAGGGATTGCTCAATTGATCAATATCCATAATATGACATATGTAATAGATTGACATAACAGAATAATTCCGAGATGATTCATCCCAGTCACAAGTAATTCGACAGTTCCTACTCTGACTAATATCAGTGTATTTCACAATTTCCTCTTATTGTTGTGGAGATAACGTGATATAAGAGTGTCATGAGACACATACTGTAAGATATGTTTAGAAGAGTTATTAAGCACACGTTGGGGTTTATATAGTAAGAAATCTTGTCACAAAATCTCATCCTAGTAGCTCAGCAATGTTTTGTATTTATACTACACACAAAGAGAACACGTTTACATGTAAATAATACAGCAGCCACTCTTATCACACTCTTTAAAAAGGTATGGATTTCAGAGATTTTCTCTGTCGTCCTAGTTCCAAGTGGTTTCCCCACAGGGGTACCATGACGAAGAAAAACTTGCTCCCCCGTTGGGATGAGATTAGTAAGAGACCAGAGATGTTGGGGGAAGATTTAAGGTTTGAGCATATCCTGAAGGTAGGGTGGGGCCAAGCCCTATGGTCATGTAATGGAAGCAAGCGTTAACAAGAAGCCTTTAGACCAAGAAAAGAATTGGAGTCACAATGGAGAATGTGGAAATGTTGAACAGCAGACGAGCTGCATCAATCTCAAAAGCTATTCTTCTATACTTAGATATAAGATATATAGGCCCAGCACCCCCCAGCGTGGGGGAAGACATCCACTAGCGGGAAAAGGATTTACTTGTTTTGTCATGATTAAGGTACTCCTTCAGATTGGTTGGGTACCTGCCAGGTAATTAGTGGCGGTCTGTCAAATAAGCTTTTCTCCAACCAAACTTGACTTTAAAGGGACATGTATGCCCTTATCTTTGACTCTTATGCCTATTAGTAGCTGCTGCAATAGGACAATAGACCAATTGAATAACACAAAATTACGGAGAATTATATAAAAATGTATATAAAATATATATATAAATAAAGTTTATATGTATAAAATCTAAAAGCATTACTGTATAAAATATAAATTTGTAGTATTCTAGGTCAAATGTTGATAACATGAGGGAATGCCAACAAGAATGCAAACCAAATACTTAAATTCCTTCTATTTAATGAACCAAGCCCATCTTTGAAAATGAGAATACATTGTATGAGCATATATTATTTCCATAAAAGACTGGCGTATTTGGTTTAGGACAAGACTTCCTAGCCATGGGAAGGGAAAAACAGCACTGTGCAGTGATTGCGAAAATATGGGTATTACGTCGGGGCCGAGTGTGGTGCGGTGGTGTGGCTCCGTGGGCCAGTGAGCGCGTAGCCCTGGTCTGGGACCACGCCCGAGATCTCCCACCGGCAACGGATACACAAGTTGCTCAAACCCTACCGCTTTGCAAAAGTTGTCCAGCCGCTTGATAAACTATCGAGCTTAAAGTCCAGTACAACACAAAGGCCCGGCCGTGGGACCCTCCGGGGGACCTCGGTTAGGGCCCTCCTTGAGCGGCGACCGACTCGTCGGTGCGTACCCGCCTCTGCGTTCCGGGAGAAAACAGATGCGTTCGACTACCTGGTTGATCCTGCCAGTAGCATATGCTTGTCTCAAAGATTAAGCCATGCAAGTGTAAGTACACACGGCTTGTACAGTGAAACTGCGAATGGCTCATTAAATTACTGCCATTAACAAGCCCTTTTGGAAAAATATGAATACATACATCTGCCAGAACATTTTCTATCCCACCTATATCTGCATGGCATATTGATAGGGAATTTATTCAATTGAAAAGAAAGAAAGGATGAATGGCAAGGAATGATGATTAATCACTTGTGGCAGTCTGATTGAACTAGACCAACAGGGCGGAAGATACAATAAGTACGTTGTTTTGTGGTTGGTAGCTCATTGGTTTCATGTTTAACATGTCATTTGAGCAAGTACAAGTATGGACCAATCAACAATAAGCTTACTTGATCGCTCATTCCATGAAAAATCAAAATAATAAGCTAAATAATAAGAGAAAATATAAAAAATAGTAAGAAACACAACATACAAAAAAACGGGTTTACTGTGTCCAACAGTTGGTGGATAGTGGAGTCAGTTCTTTCGAACCAAAACGAAATAAATACAGCACAATTTAAATAAAAATAAATCCTTAATCGCTATAAATTGCAGTGGAAAATGATGTCCCTTTCTCCAGTCTAAGCACTGCCCATTTAATAACCCACATCTCTTTTCACAGCGTAGGTAACCCACATCAGAGTAATATCAAAGCCCATTTTACATATTTTACAACTACCTACTTTCTTAAATATTACTGCCTTTTAACAAAAGTCTATATAAAATATGTTTTAGAAACGTCTCTGACACCCTTTCAATACCTGCATACATAAAACAAACGAACTTGGTTCTTCTTGTAATAAGAATGGTTAAACAAAAGCACAAGTTCCCCTATTAATCAGATTCATTTGACAAGTCAAGACCTTGGGTTACCATGGAGATGTGTATATTTTCAGGACATTCTCCAATGAGAAAGAACTTACAAATTGGCTTGGCGGATATAAAATGATAATTAGCTAGTAAAGGCTGTCCTCCAGTGCCCATTATAGTTCATTGTGCTGCAGAACATTCTTGACTTGAAAGGATGGGAAGTCCTGTCCTCTAACCTAACTCTAGTTAATAGACTGATTCATGCAAAACAATGTTGGGGCCATGCAGGTTTAGTATTAAGTGTCTGTGTCTTAGTCTTGAGTAGTGTTTTTTGCTACTGTCTCCTTACAGCTGTCTAATGTTGTGTGGCAGCTTAATATTTAGTGAAATGCCTCAGTTCTTTTGAAATCAATGAGGAAGCATGCAAGATAGCTGGAAATTATTGATTGGGGGATAGAATGAGATGCCTTCAGTCCTGCCAGTTACGCTAACTAGTATTGACATCGATGACTGTTGCGGCATTACTATTTTCCTTCTTCCTTTTTCCTTCCATTACTATTTTCCTTCTACCTTTTCCTTCCACCTTTTTCCCACCAATATAGCAAGGGAGAAGCGAAACAATGTGGGCATGTTAAACACAAATACAGAGGTACTGTCAGAATTCATTCCTATAAGCCAAAAATAAACACTTCAAAGAAGACAGTGGTGTGCCATTTTTAACAAAAATAAAATGGAAAATGTACGTAATTAAATAAAAAAGTTATGTTTTTACGATAACTGGGGAATTATTATTGGGAGTCATACTTTTTTCCTACATCACTAACCAAGTAGCTAAAAAAATAACAATATCTCCACACAAAGTTCAGAAATACTAATCGATGACATGCTAGTGACCATTGTTATGTCTCAAATGGTCGCAAAACATTGATGACATGATCAAATGATTACTCAGTAAAAGAAGATCATTTCAAAACTGCAGTTGGAAATGTCGATACCAGGGGTACATACACGGTGATGTTCTCAATAATCTCTGCATTATTATCTTTCAGTAGGCTAAGTACTGCGATAAACACTCAAGACTCAGAAAACATATGGTTAGCACAAAATAAAACGAGTCACTATGTCTATAATTAACTCACTTTTATTTCACATTCTTCTTTTTTATGTAAATAAAAACTAGGATCGTTTGTTAACAGTAAATTATTTCAGATATTGCTGTCAAAAATTGCTGATGAAACAACAATCTAAACTTCCCTTTCTTACAAATAACAAATGAAACATTGTGAATACACAATGCAAAAACTGTTTCTTCAAGTGAGCAAGCCACCTTGCTTTTCTCCTTGCCTTGTGTGCCAGCAACATCTTCAAATTAATAACTAGACTTTCATGTTGTTAATCACTGAGTCCCTGTTCATAGGTCCCCCTGCATGTGTTCTCATTGGTTCTCATCCTAGTGATGAAGATGAGACGGGGCTCCTGCTGTTTTAATATCTAATATAGTAAAAAAAAAGAAAAGAAGATCTGCCCCACCATGTTCATTTCTATGAATACATTGAAGAGAGTAAACCAAATGTACTCTTACAACTTTACTCTCTCATGTTGTTAAACAAAACATAAAAAGCTATGATGTAGCAAGCTTCCGATGAGAATATCCATTGATATTCAATTGAAATTAGAATATCCTTTGAGGGCTAAATCTTAGGGGTTGTATTAGCACAGATGTTTACATTGATGCAGTATATAGTTGCACACTGCTTGCAGTGAAAATGTTGCTTTCATTTCAAGACATGAGTTTCTAGTGAAAGCCTGTCTTAGTGGGCAATGATCATGGCAAATTGATCAGTGTGGCTCCAATGCACTTCTGACCAAAACTGTTGTGCCAGATTGTCTCGTCAATTGAAATGGTGGTGGGGTATGTCAATTGGCAAGGCTGGCATGTCACTATCAGGGACTGATCACCTCTCCAAAAGTGCTATCCATTCCTTAAAATTAAGAAACTCCTCTGATATCGGATCCGTTAGAGGCTTGGCATTGCCAATGTAGGTTTTCACACACGAGTGCCTTCACTTGCCCAACAATGGCCATAGATCCGCATGTGAACATTTTCCTCATTGGATCAGTTGTTTGTGTCGTCTACATGGTCAAGGTGTATCAAACAGAGTTGTTGGAGGCAGACTGGCAATACACCCAGAGTCTCTATCATTCTCAAGCAATCCCTGGGGATCATTGGTTTTCTAGGGAAAAGCAAGGCAAGGACAGAGTTAGCCAAGAAGCCTTGGTTCCCTGTATTTCTGTCCTGGGGCTTGGCTACTGTCCTGATCATCTATGCTCTGTGGTAGGCATCCTAGTGTCACATCAGCTGCTTCTGGAGCAGAGTCGGTCATTGGACACGGTAAACATTTTCCCTCCAGAATCAGAGTACAAATAGAGCAACTCTAACAGCGCATCGCTTAATGGTTTGGGTTTCGTCCTTTTCAGCTTTCCTGTCTGCATTTGAGGGCCAACAGAGGTTGTATACCCTGATTATTTACATGGACAAGAACCAAACATTCAAGTTTTGCAAGCAGCACTTTTTCCCGAAATCAGCATTGTAGCAAAGGGAAGTAGTTGCCGGTTGGTTTGCATACTCACTTCACCTGGGCTATGGACAATATTGTGCATAATAATGAGGCTGCGATATTCTGGTGTCACTGCTCCTAGCAGGACACAAAAGGTGCTATCCACTTAACATAAGTGGGTAAGTAGGCAGTATATTCTGTGTTACCGGAGATTCCCTGCATACCAATACAATTCCCTGGGTAGGCTGCCCGTACCCACCGTATTCAGTGCCTGTTCGCTTTATTATCCAATATCTTTTGTACTCAGTACTTTTTGACAGATTTTGTCTCAGAATACGCTGCAGTTGGAAATGCATTATTGTGAATCTCAGCTAGTATCAAGAAAGTTAGAAATTGGGAGCAAAGATTTTTTGCAAATCAATGTCAGTGGGTGCCCCCTTTGAAAAAATAGGACGTCCCCTAGCCGACAATCATCAGCTGTCGACTTTGGAAAAGTTCCAAAACCATAACAATAGTATAGGCAATCCTATTGAGAGGAGGAAACAGCCCTATTATCGAGGAGGAGGTAGTCCCTTACGGGGAAGGAAATAGTCATATAGGGAGGAGAAAATAGTCCTTTAGGGAGGAGGATGTAGTTCTATAATGAGGTGGAAATAGTCACAAAGGGAGATTGAAATAGTCATATAGGAGGAGGAGTGCGGAGCTTATGTATTGCTTAAACCTACCTACCCACCATGAAAAGAAGCTGTGCCGATTCTTTTGTTTACTTTGTAATAGTCTGAATTAAAAACAACATATCCACATCCGGACTACTGAAGTCTGCCGGAATAATCTGGTGTTTAGTTTATTTACCTATTTAATTGTTTATGTAATTTCTTATCAGGTAACATTAGCCAGTTAACTAAAATAAACCTCAATGGACCCTAAGACCATTTCAGTGTTGAATTATACCGTGGATGTAGAGAGCCTGTGTTAGCAGTGGAGGAGACTAAAATGCGCATTTGGTTTGGTTCTGACTCTCTCTGGAGCTAAATATTGATTTTAACAGGCTTGTCGAGTAAGCCTGCAGCTCCCAACCGTCTCCACACTATTTGTCACTAACCCCAGGAAGAGAGAGTGAGAGAGATGTTGTGTATGTGCATGAGTGTGTAGGCGGGCATGAGTGTGTGTGGACATTAATGCGGACACGTGTGTGTGTGTGTGTATAAGAGTGATGTTGTGATCAGACGGTTCATGAGCACTGTGTCCCTTGGGATGTCATTACGGTCACATCCTAGTATAACAATGTGAGTGCTAAAAGGTACAGTGTAAGACGTCCATATCAATATTGTCACATACACGCTGATTTCAAGATACCGCATAGCATGGCACCTACATCCTGTTGTCAATTGTAGCAGCCTTCAAATACAATGTCTAAAAGCCTTGAGCTGTTTAAAAATGTCTTGGCAGGGATGAACACATTTATGCTCAAGCGGCAGAACAAAAAAGGACTATACAAGTATGTCTTCTGTCTTATACTTTTTTCTGGCACATAGCTGGCATAGTGGAACACTTATTACTTTGGAAAACTGCCAACTTGGAAAAGTCAAGACAAATCTCTAATAATACACTGCTCCAAAAAAATGAAGGGAACACTTAAATCAGGTCTTGATGAACAAAATCTATTAAATACCCAAATTAGCTGTGAACAAAATGACTTAACAACGGTCAATGGAAACCTAAATTACTGATTCAGGGCTGGATTTAAACTCAAAGTAAACATTTGAAATCACAGGCTGTTCTGACTTCATTTACTCATAATCTGACTCAGGAGTGTGTATGACCCCAATTTTTCTGTATACACTGTGGACAAGGTCTGGGCATGCTCCTGATGAGATGGAAGATGATGTCTTGGAAGATCTCCTCCCAGATCAGGGCATCAGTCAGCTCCTGGACAGTTTGTGGCGCTACTTGGCTGCATCGAATGCACCAATGTATAACAACCCGGAGGTTGTAAATTGGAATCAGGTCTGGCGAACATGAAGACCAGTCATTGGAATCAATGCCTTTGTCATCCAGGACCTGCCTACACACTCTGGCCACATGAGGGCCAGCATTGTCCCACACCAGGGGGAACCCAGGGCCCACTGCACCACCAAGTCGAACAATGGGTCTGAGAATTTCATCCCAGTACCCGGTTGGCTAGCACATGAAGGTCATGCCACCCTCATGGAGTCAGTTTCTGACAGTTTGGTCAGCCTGCTGGAGGTCATAGTGTAGGGCTCTGGCAGTGCTCCTCATGTTCTGCATCCCATAAAGGAGTAGATACCGGTCCGGCTGCTGGGTAGATGCCCTTCAATGGCCTTGTCGAACTCTCATCGGGTACCAATCCATCTCTCGGTATGTCCTACATGCTCTTAAGACTGGGAACACAGCAAAACTTCTTTCAACAGCACGTATGGATGTGCCATCCTAGAGGAGCTGGACTACCTGTGTAACCAGAACGAGCTGCAGGTACCGCCTCATGCTACCAGTAGTGACAAGGACACTAGCAGAACACAAAACTAGAGAGAAATCTGTCAGGAATGATAAGGAACGAGTGATGGTTTTGCAGGTGGTGTGGCCACCACCAGCTAAACAATTTCCTTTTTGGGGGTTGTCTTGCCTCTCCAGGGCACCTGTTGTCACATTCATTTGCATCAAAACAGGTGACAGTGATTCAGAATTGCTCATAGCTCCTAACTGGACAGACATTTTTTGAGCAGCGTATACATTTTAACACCAAAAACATTGACATTAAACCATCAAAAATAAAGAATATAATCCACACATGTGGTGACCCTCGTAAAAGATTTTTGTGTATTTATTTAGTGTTTTTGTTTGTTTCCTTACTGAAGTGCGTTAAAGGACAGAGAGACACACTGTGACTCATCGGATTAGAGGGTGTTCTGTATGTAGGTAAACCACTGCCGTGTTTGGTTCAGTGACAGTTGATTTAGGTAGATAAGAGGTTTGACACGGTGAAGAGCTGACAGAGTACGCTGTCAACAGTTTTTTAGATCAAAGTGTGTTTAATGCGAGTGCTGGAGACATCTCTTCACACGCCATACCTGTGACAGAATCTCCCATGCAAAGTGGGACACACCTTACAGCAGGCTTCTCTGTTATGTTATTGACAAAGCAAGTGATTACTCAAGACAAATACAGGACGCAAGAAAGCTGTGTAACCATTCACTCCCAGAGAATGGAAAAAACAACATTTAGAGACCAAAAAGTAACTTCTTGAATTGACTTTGCTTGTTATAAACAAATACTGGGGGGGTTTGTGTCAAAGCTTTATAATGTCTCACTGGCATCTTTTTCTGCTTGGCTCCTCTGTGGGACCCACCTGGATCTAAAAAGGGAAGGGGTTATGTCCAGGTATTATGTATCTTCATACCAATGAATACCAATCTTTGCTACTATGCTATCTTTGATCTTCTTTTTCCTAAATCATTTCCCATTCCGGTTTCCTCTCTTCCCCTAACCTAACTCATCTTCTCCCTCATTTCCGTCTTCTCCTTCATCATTATCTTTACTAACATTCACTTCCTCACTGCCCTTGTTTTGCCATCATGACGACTGCCACTGTATTGGGAGGACCTCATTAGGCTGCCCATGAATTTGCCACTTGTAGAGTTGGCAACTAAACTTTGCTAAACCCTTGGATTTTGTCTCTTTCTGCACTGGAAATACACAGACAGAATACAATTACAAGAAACATTTCCATGGCATAGTTTCTAAACGGCAAAAAATACAATCTAGCCATTATAAAACGATCCCTAACAAAATGCTTTGTGCTCCATAATACTATTTAAAGCAATGTTAGCTTTAATTACATCTAAACTGTCAACTTCGACTTCCACCTGCTTCTTTATATCTATAAAATCATCCTCTTCAATCAGAGTCAATATTTCCTTCCTGCACCACATACACCCTAGACCTGAATGGTTCAGAGTATGTCAACACCTACTAAGGCCTTTGTACATGCCTAGACTGATCACCCTTACAGTTAAATTCAGAACTGATTTCTCCTGCTGCAGTTAAACATCATTCATCCATGCTGCCAAATAGACCCTTGTAAAAATGACCAACCTGCCAATCCCTGACTACGGCAATAGTCCGGGATCAGATCTACTGTTCATCAATCCCTGACTACCCCCCTGAACAGGGGGTGGACCAAATAACAGGAACACTGCATGGAAAAGCACTGTTACTTTTGAAGGGGAGAAATCTCCTGCAATTATGAGCACAGCTGCAGAGGGTACATTAGGTTCATTGCCAATTAACTGCATATATGTGTCAGCAATAAAAGAGGTCTAGCAATTAACACTTTGATATTTGAGTTTTCAAAGCAACATGAGGCAAAGAACATAGTTTTAAAGAGGCCAATTAGTTAGCGACCAGATTGTAGGTTCATTGATCACAAGAACGGCTATGTGTCAATAGTAACAGTGTCAGAAATCCTGACAGCCTATGCTGCACATGGACAAATTGCATCTGCAAAGAACCACACTGGTCTCAAGTGCTAGCAGACCTACAGGGCTAGATGAACACTTAATGGATAGTTGCTCAGTTCCCCCGACAGCACAGCTACGAAAGAAATACAACAGAATTGAGTCAGCACCTCCGTGAACCAGTCCCAACAAAAAAACGGACATTCAATTTCATTAGAGCTGGTGGGAGCGATGGCAATTCCACACGACAAAGGACGTGGTCTTAAACACAAACCCGGCTTGGAAGGACATTACTGGTCTTGTAAGTTGTTCTAGTATAGTATGATCAGTTGCATTAGCAATGAGGTTGCGTACCCCAAATGTGTTGTACTGAAGTTACAGACTATGAAGGAAAACCATACTATTCTACTCCTGCTTACTCTTTGAACTGCCTGAAGAAACCCGGCAGGATATTGTGCAGACACACTCACAGACCTCAAGAATACTACTCATTGGTTTTGGCCCGGCATTTAAGTCTCAGTGTAGGAACCTCCGCAGCAGAAATATACTGCATGTAAAGAAGATGATTATTGTGTTTCTAAAAGGTTTGGATTTCAACCAAACTCTGCATATTTTTTATTCATTTTCTGAGACGTTTGTAAGTCTAGACTTACTTTTCTAGTTATCATCTCCTGTTGGGCACAGTGATAAGCAAAATACATTTCATTCTGGATGATACAGGTGTATACAGAACCCAGGCCCAGCAGGACTCTGCGAGAAACCAGTACCCCGTCTCTAACACTGCGCTTCAGGATACATTCTGTCCACACGAATATCTGTACCCTGCCAAGCGATCTAGCAGCAGATGTTTTTTGACCTCACGAAGGGGTGACTGTTTAAAAACAGAGATAGGGATTTATGTAAAACAGATAACCATCAATGATGCACGGGAATTGGATTAGTAGAGTTTGTAAAAATCTCATGTGCCCAAGTGACTACAGGAATGTGTGAGAGCTTGCAGGCTATTGCTAATGTGCATCAGTGTATGTGTAGAGCAGGCTGTAATAAAAACCACCAAGGCTTTATAGACCATTCATCTGTCAAGATACCCGATTTCTTTATGGTGGCTATCTTGCCCTGATGATGGGTTTTTCTCTGGGATTTCATCAGGTCAAGAGTTTAGCCCCATTTCTGAACCGTTATATCAAACAGCCAACTGGAGGCTGCATTAGTCGAGAAATAAGTTATCTCTCCTTACTTTGTGTGCGTGTGTGTGCCCTTACCCAACTCCCTCCCGTAGTGGGCATGCTTTACTGTTACTGCCAGCAGTCTTTCACTTCCCTCCGCCAGAGCTGAAGAGAAACCAAGGAGAAGGGAAGGAGAAGAATAGGAGGAGAAAATGACGTGACTCGGATGAATTTCAAGAGCACTTACCAGGTTGTAAGATGTATTGAGTGCAAAAAGACAGTCAATTCAGTCTGTGGATGCATAAAATACCTGAAAGCAATGCAACATCAATCCGTCAAGCACCTTGCTGATGACAGCACCTTCGCTGGGCTCATCTCTGGTGAGGATGAGTCCGCCTACAGATGGGAGATTGACCACCTGGTGGATTGGTGCAGGCAGAACAATCTGGAGCTCAACGCTCTGAAGACCTTTGAGATGGTTGTGGATTTTAGGAAGAACCTGGCCCCATTCACCCTCATCACCCTGTGTGACTCAGCAGTTATTCTTTGTGGAGTCCTTTCGCTTCCTGGGCACAAACATCACCCAGGACCTTAAGTGGGAGCAAAACACCATCTCCATCACCAAAAAAGCACAGCAGAGCATGTACTTCCTGTGGCAGCTGACGAAGTTAAACCTGCCAAAGACAATGATGGTGCACTTCTACACCGCCATCAAGTCCATCCTCACCTCCTCCATCACTGTCTGGTACGTTGCTGCCACTGCCAAGGACATCAGCAGACTGTATCATTTGGTCTGCTGAAAAGGTGACTGGCTGCAAAACTGCCATCCCTCGAGGATCTGTACGCCAACAAGACCCAGAAGCGGGCTGGAAAGATTGTGGCTGACCCCTCCCACACCGAACACAAACTGTTTCAGTCACTACCATCCGGCAGGAGGCTACGGTCCACAAGGACCAACACCTCACGCCACAAGAACAATTTCTATCCATCGGCGGCTGACCTCATCAACAACCCCCACCGACACTGACCCCCTTCACCCCCTAACTTAATACGTCACATAAACGCACTTCTTTTGGAGTACTTGTCTAGCACATTGCACAATATGCAACTTTTACTTATACCTTAAATGGTTTGCACATTCCCTTGCAGTTACTTTCTTTTTACACTCTTATTTGTTTTTGTACTTACTGTGTTTACTGTTAAGCACCAACATACCAAAGCATTATCCTTGTATCTGTAACCATACTTGGCAATAAAGCTGATTCTGATGATTCTTAATTTCAGCCCCATATTTCCGGTGAGAAAACATTTGCTGGTGCTTTGGACTTTTCAATGCAATACCGGAGTGTTGACAAAGGCTGAATGAGGCTAAATGGTCTATAAGTTGTTCTTGAGATCCTATGCTAGAATTGCTGAACTATAGCCACCTCTTATGCGCGCAACTACTTAAAGCACATGTGCGAGTTATGAAAAGCACAGATGCTTTACCATTATTTTTCTCTCCATGTCACCTCCGGGGCTCCAGAGTAAACCCGAAGACCAAAAGATTAAGAAGATCTCTCTCCTTTCCTATGTGACATTACAAGAACAATGACCTGTTAATTAATGATACCACAATACATCATTACATCAGTTCTGGTCATCACAGGATATCTATGGAACTATGCTAATACATTCAAAAGGCCTAAACTGCACCAACAGAAAACAAAATGTCAGCTACATTTGTACCGGGTCAAAACAACTTTTTATCTTTTAGAAAAATATGCAAAGATTATATGAGCATTTTTAAATATTTGCATTGGGTAACTTTGCTTGCAGAGGACGCAGGACACACTCGCAGGGAGAAAGGATTACTTTTAAAAATAAGGAACTAAGGTGAGGCAAAACTGAAAGAAGACTAGAACAATGCTACAAAAGGAACGGTATTAATGACCAACAAGACACACTAGGGAGGTAGGAACCTAAATAGGACAGTGATCAGGAACACAGGGGAGGAACCAAACAACACACGGTGTCTGTGCAGAGTAACAGAGATGGCGATAGCATATTTGCATATTCTACAGCCCTACTGTAGCCCTGATTGGCTTTAGAGCACAGGTCTGTGTAGGGTTCTAGACTGACATCTTTATTATGAGGAGCTTTTGTTCTGTCATCATTATGGTTTGTTGTAATGAAAAGGTTTCTGATATTATGTTGATTCAATCAATAACATTGATCTTTTCGATAATGACAACGAATAGGACAGACAGTTGTGTTTAATTCTGTAGTATGTACAGGCTGGCATTTCCTCTGCGTCTCCGAACAAATGCCAGTCTCCTTCATCAACAGATTCCAGATCTTGAAGGAAAACACTTTTGATTACTGTCTCATTCGCGAGGTTTGAATCCTAAACACGTTGCTCTATGGAGGGTACATCTCTACAGCGCAGTAGACCATCATTAATAATGACACGTGCCAAAGCATGTATGCTGCAAGTAGTGCATTGGATTAGGGCTGTGATATTCATTTCAAGTAATTTTTTGGCTTTGACATCTCACCGTTTCTTTTTTCCAGTGTTTAATTAGAATTTTCCCAACAGCGAAATATGTGGAAATGAGAGTCATTGTGCTGGATTGAGCTGACAGACATCTTTAAGCTGCCGGGGAGAACTTAAACAAGCTGCCACTCATGTCCTGTGCTCTTTGTGCAGCAGTGTATTTTTGGGAGAACACTGTGACATTACATGCGTTGTCAAGCACTGTGATTACTGAGGGATATGACACAGCAGTGCTTTGACAGCTCACATCGTGTGCGGGAAAACCAGAGAGGAAGACGGTGGGAGACTAAGAGAGCACTGAGAGAGCTCAGGGCAAAGCTTCGGTGTCAGAACTCAGCGCTACAGTTCATTAAGAGGACCCACACTGTCAATTCAGCAGCCGGCTCAAATCTCTCCAGCCTCCGCTTGGTACAACTTCATGTGAGCATTCTATCTCAAGCCTGCCAAAGAAAAGTCTTGAAACAGGTGAAATTGTACTACACTCAATACACAATATATATGTGTTGCATTGTGTACAAAACGTCCGTTCACACATTACCATTGTTCTGATGGAGTGAACCCTGACGGCAGTCACGTATGATTTGCCCTTCCCCTCCCTCCGTGTTAGCTCGCTTTGTGTCACTGATATGGAGGTGGTGCAACAAATGCGACTTTTCAGAAGTGGTCTGTTATTATTTCAGGCGTTTGGACAGCCTCAATTGCAAAGTTGTTTGGGACAGTTTCAAAAAGTATTTTCTCTTTCTCCCCTTCTGTCTCGCAAGCAAGCAGGTACATCCGGTGGTGCATAGGCCTGGGCCACTAAAAGAGGGTTGAAAGACTTGGACTCCACAATCAACAAGGTACAATGATATCCTGAGAATGTTAATCTGACTGGAGCGGCCTTGGACTTCAGCACATCAGCCGTTGGCTGGCATTTATCACGGCCACAACCAACCTTGAATCAACCAGCTGCCATGTACAAGGAGGCTGACAACAACATCTATGCTCCTGGATTCATGTCCATCATAGCTTTGATTCTTCGGGGCGGTACCATCTGAGTCTCTGCAAAGCAGTTATCGATATTATTTGGATCATAGTTAATCCCCCTGCTCAATCCCTACGTGAACATTTCCACGTCTATTCAATGTTTTGTTGAGTACTTTCCCTCATATGAGGAACCGTTAGATGCCACATGACCTTGATGATTCAGGAAGAAAGAAAAAGAGAAGTGTTCCATCATGAAGGGACATATTCATTGAAGCAGAACAAGATCAGAGACAGAGCATTCACAGAGGAGGCCACAAACGTGAAGGGATCAGAAAGTATAAACAAGTCATAGATTAACATACAATACAGTGTAGCGAAGAGCTTAGCAAGGGATAGATTTGCATATAATACAGTAGAGGATGTGTGACGGAAAGAGCTTCTCCAGCGCAGCACTACTGACTGACCTGGATCGTTTCAATGTGTCTGAGACATTTGGATTCCTCCTGAAGCAGCCGGCAGTAAGGCAGGAGTTTTTCAATTTTGTGTACTTTCATTTTAGCGTGATGTCAGAAAATGGGATTACAGTATTAATATTACCCAGGTTTAAGGTGACATTTGCTAGCATTGTGTTGGTTACAGTATCTGTTCATCAAGCTATATTTTCCTCTCTACCCTTCTGCTTGTTGAATATTTAAAATCATTCCCTGGTTCTTTTTTTGGAAGGAGTAACGTAAAATAAATGTTTTTGTCTTGTCACACCCGTAACAAACGTTTGGATACCAGGGACTTGTTATATTTAATCGACTTTCAAATCCCAATGTTCATGTGCTGTAAGGATTTTAAATGTGATAAATGGTTGTTCAGGTTAATTTTGTACTGATAGATATTGATCCCTTCTCTGCGATAAGAACTGAGGTGTGAGACACTGATCTGTGGTCTATTCTGGTCTGTTGACTTACTGGACCGAGAGCACTCAATGTCATCAGCAGATCAATAAAACTTGAGAGGCTGGTTCTACACACTGCTAGGCCGTTGTTTCATTCCACACGCCACTTGACTTACAGCACATGCTTATTGTAGTGCCAGAAAAGGTATTTTGAGTTGAAACATCTATGCAGATTTGTTTCTCTATTGTCTCTAGTGCATTGGTAATTCAGTTTTACTGTTAAGTCAATGTATGAGTTTTGTTCATTTCAGGCTGACCTTCCAGAGTACTACCAGGTATGGATGGATTTAGCCAGCAACATCGCTCTCCTCATCCAATCACATCAGCTCCGAGACCTAGTTGATGAGGTCAGAAACTGACAGCAGACAGTTAATACAGTTGATTTATGCTTCAACAGTGATGTGAGAGTTGTGATGTGATGTGATCCCGGCACAGCCAGAAGAGTACTGGTCACTCCTCCAAGCTTGGTTCCTCTCCAGGTTTCTTTTTACATTTTGGCCCCTTCACTGAGTTTTTCCTAGACACTGGGCTTTAACACTGTTGTTGCTGGATCCTTGGGGTTTCAGGCTGGGTGTTTTGTAAGCACTTTGTGACAACTGCTGATATAAAAATGGCTTTATAAATACATTTGATTGAGTGATCACTGTCTGGTTTTGCTGATGTGTGTGATGCGTTTACCAGTGTCGCTACTAGGCCCCACACTAGCAGACATATTGTTGCCATTGTTCCAAACAGATGCCTGTGCTGAGTCCTCATAACCTGAAAGGCCATCGGGAGCTGAGGCTGGCTCACCTGGCCCTAGGTTTCCTCACAATGGGCTATGTCTGGCAGGAGGGACAGCACCTGCCCACCCTGGTAAAGTCAGCCGGATTTTAAACCTCAGACCACAACCCAAGAATATGTCACTTTGATCGGTGACAAAGCCACTGTGTGTGTTTATTAGACACTGCCCAAATCCTTGGCTCAACCCTACTCGCTGGTCTCTCAGAGACTAGGCCTACCCCCCATCCTGACCTATGCAGACTCCGTTCTTGCTAATTGGAGACTCAGGGATCCTACAGGGTGAGTTGGCCCTTCAACCATTTTCCTTGTCTGTTACTAACCCAACCTTTACCTGCCTGACCATTTTTCTTCTCAAAACTACCACTATGATCTTGTCCATTATTATAATTTCTTCCGTCACCGCAGGACTATATACTGATTTGAAAAATCTATTGATATACTTTCACACATTTGTGATTTCAGGCACATGGAGTTTGGGTGAGTATACCAGAAACCCTTCTGGAATGTACATGGTTTATTTTTGATTTCCACTTTTTGTTTACATTTTCCATGTGATTTGCTGTTGATGTTTATGTTGTTTAAAAAAAAAAAAAGGAACTTGGAAACACTGTTCTCGTTTCCTGGTGGAGAAAGTTGTAAAGGGTTCTTCCTAGTTTCCCTCTTGGTGGAGAAGGCTGCTAGTGCAGGAATGAAGGCAAGTCTCTGTGTGTGTCCCCTATCTATGTTTCACTCACACTTAACATTTCTGTCTTTCTCATGTCCACCTTGTGTTTCTGTCTTAATCATTCAGTCCTAAAGCGAGTCTAATTAGTATTCCTCATTGTCATTAACGCCCTTCCAGGGGGCAGTTTCAGTTATGAATGCAGTGGCAACCTTTGACCTCATCAGCATACAAAAGGGCCTCTACACAGTGAGCCGAGCTCTGAAGAAGATGAGAAAAATATTTGAACTCATGCACAGTAAGATAAATCTACAACTTATCTACCATCAACCATATTCACATGCACATATTTTGGCTCCAGAAAGCATGTCATTTGCATGATTTAGACACATTTTGTTTTCAGGGCACGTGGACCCGACATCATTCCATGGAACTCTGAGAATCTTTTTCTCGGGGTAACGTATGATGATATCTAAGCAACTCACTTCATTGCATACCCAGTTCGATGAAAATAATACATTTATACAAGCCTCATTGAAAACGTGATGTCCTAAATGCAATGCATGGGGAAGTCCATGTTACAAAAATAGCTAGATAATGGCAATATGCTGTAAATCAAAATGCATGGTTTTGTGTTCATAGAACAGTTCTGGCAACAGATAATTTGTTTATTTCTGATCATGTTGTGACATTACAATGAAAACTGTAAAATCAATGAACCATCAATGAAATGTGTGTATTTTTTGTCACATTGTCCTTGCAGTATGAAACCTCTAATTTTGAAGCTCTGTAGCTGAGCAAAACATTCTAGAATGTTTGTCACCCAGGAGAAAACCTATAGAGGAGGTGCTCTGAAGGCAGGACAATCCATGACGATGAATATGCATGACCTTGTAAGACCACATTCTTACATCAATAAACTTACATCAATATAGATGAACAGCGGGTCAATAAATACAGGTGGTACCAGCAAGTGTCTATTGGAAGAATCAATTTCAGAAACATGATCAGGTGAACATAGACAACCAGGTGGGAAGCGACAGCATGGGACATCAGACCAGGTAGTCCTGAAGCTTGGTCCCATAGCTCAGGTCTCCCTAAGATCAAAGTGGACACCAGACAAAAACGAGGGGCTCAACTCATATCAGTGATTCAACTCATTCACTTGTGTGACACCATGGAGGGCCTTTATATTCACCTGGGCCAGACTACGTTCATTCATATAGGTCTTACAGAATTTTCTGTAAAGATTCATAGGTTTAAACTGAGTCCCTCACTTTGATTAACACTAACAAAAATGTAGCTCTATGAGAAACTGCCTGGCCTTAAGCTGTTTGTTTATACATGGCAGGAAACATTTCCAGCAGGGCCAGATCAAATTGCGAAGTTATATCAAGTCAAGGAAGTACTTTGTAGGTTAGTAGTAAAACCTTGAAATCCACACTAGACTTATCAGGAAGCCAGTGTAAAGAGACCTTTACACTGGCAGTATAAATGAAACTAAATGTAATGGTTTTAGTAAAGATTGTAGAAGCTGTATTTAGCTAAGTTGACGTTTATTCATTGTCTGATATAGGTAGGTGGACCGGGGAGCCTAGTCAAACACGTGTATACTTATTAGGTTATGGTCTGGCCATTAACTGGAACATTATACAACTTTAAATAATTCAACCAATGTCTACTGTTTTTGTGTCTTGGAATATTGTCTTCTTACATGGTTCATTCAAAATTAAGTCTTCCAGGGATTTCCGCAGTAAAGCCTCCCCAAAACATCACACTACCACCACCATGATCGACCTTTCATATGGTGTCAGTTGTAAGGAATGCTGTGTTTGAATTTTTCCAGACAAAACCAATGTTGTCCACAAACTTTTGCCGAAACGTCAAAACACCTGAGTGTTGTCTGGGAGTCTTGAGTTGGTCCCGTTACGCCTGTCCATGTGAACTGTGATCTGTCCATGTGAACGTTTCTGCTAAACATCACATACCTCCAACAACATAACTGTGGTGGTTTGGCTGTCCAGGAGTAATGCATATGAATCTGTGTGGTGCGGTCATAGGTGGAGGGACAACCCCATGCTTCCAGATGGGCTGCTCTATGAGGGTGTGGGTGAGGAACCCGTGATGTTGTCAGGAGGAAGCGCGGCACAGAGTCCCTCAATTCAGTGCTTTGATGCGCTTCTGGGTGTCTGCCATGAGGACCACGCGGGTATGACCCCAAACGATCGCGTGCACCCGTTTCGGAAAAACAAAAATAGTTCCCAGTAACAATGTCAATTTGCATTCTAATCAAACCGTTTTTCCTTTGACTCTTCCATCTCACGTCCCTCCCCCCTCTGACGGTCCTCCTCTACGTGTGTCTTTATTTCCAGCCTCTTTCCTGAAGCGCATGCGCGAGTATATGCTGCCCTCCCACCGTCAGCTCATAGAGACCCTGTCAGGCGCTTCGCCTCTTCGCGACTTTGTCACCTCCTGCTTGTGGCCCTCCCTCCGCATCAACTATGACTCCTGCGTGTCTGCCCTGGTGGACCTGCGGTGTTACCACCTCTCCGTCGTGGCCAGATACATCACCATACCTGGCCACCGTGCCCGTGCCACCGGTTGTCCCTTCAGCGGCGTTGGCTCAGCGTTGGATGACACCGGCACCGGCGGCTCCAACCCACTGCCTTTTCTTAAGAGCATCCGTGACTCAACCCGGAGGGCGCTGTTGGGGCCACAGACACGACACGTCACACAATCAACACTAATGTGAATCCCTACCTCTCGTTCTTCTTTTTAAAATGTCTACACGCACCTTTCGCAGTCTAACTTTAAGATGTTACACTGAACGTGTAACCTTTTGAAGCTGCTCCAGCCCACAGCCAAAAGTTGGAGGGAAAAATATATCCATTGTAATTTCAAGTGGTGGCAGCATACATGGATATGCTTGTCACCTGCAGATTTTGGTGAAAACCCTGCATCAGTAGCCGG
This sequence comes from Novumbra hubbsi, assembly GCA_016801125.1. Lineage (NCBI taxonomy): Eukaryota > Metazoa > Chordata > Actinopteri > Esociformes > Umbridae > Novumbra > Novumbra hubbsi. The sequence goes on along the minus strand of JACXGK010001183.1, from coordinate 16,262 downwards.
AACGCCTAAAACTCTGAGTTAGAGACTTTTTCTTTAGTACAATTATACACATTTGGAGAAAAAGAAAAACAATATATTTGTTGCTGGATGTTCTTGAATAGTTAAATCTGCATAATGTATGCAAGTTTTGAGTATTACATTCCAGCACTGACCCTGAAATGTCATTTACTGCAGTGTACTTACTATGTGCTTGAATATAACATTTACAACAACTTTTCTTGTTGAATTTAAAACTAAATCATAAAGTAGATATTTCTGACAGGGGCCGTCCTAAATAACCAGGGGCTTTGGAGTGTGATTATTTTTTCACTGCCAGAAAGTCAGCGAATCACTAGGAAATAAATGATCAAGAGACATCCAATAATGTGAGCCATCACAGTTGAACACTTTACATGCATAAGTAAAACCTAAGAACGTAACTGTTTGAAAAATGTACAGCCTAAGTCCAATTCACCACACTAACATAAAATTGCATGAAATACATTGAAACATATTGGTGAGTATAGTGGTGGTTTCTTCTAAATATATATATTTTTTTGTAGGTTGCAGTGACAAAGGTATTTAATGCTTGAATAAACAAACCACGTGGATTTACACAACTTGTCTTTGTCTGAGAAACTCAAAATCACAGTTTGGTGGTCTGTCACTGCCTAAATCTGTGACCGATTATGCCTTAGAACTGATTTTTAACTGAGGCTAATATTTTAATACTAAAATGCTGCATTCAATTACATTTTTAGAACCTTTGTTTTGTCACAGACCTTTTCCTACTAAATTGTATTATACATTATGTATTATATTATGTATTATACTTATACATTGGAACTTTTATGAACAACCATGTCCCTGAGCAGAAACTTCATTTAAAGTTAAACAATTATCATACATTCAAGGCAAAGACTGACATAGCATACATAGACTACACATAGCAAATATGTACTGTATATTTAAATATAATTTATTATAATTTCCTAAATCTGATCACCTTATATCAAAAGCCAGAAATGGTTACTGTAGCATGTAATGATTATCTCTTTACAGTAGTGGCCAAAGCATTGGTTAGCGGAGTTAAAAGTAGTGAGACTGAATGGTTCTGTGATGTGTAGAAGAGCCTAACAGGATGGGACATTGCTGTTGCCATAGCAAATCTTCCACTGCTGTCGTGTACTGCAGTAGGCTTTGCAGCTCAGCAAAGCTTCTCAACTGAAACATGAAAGTTATCCAGAAGGGTTTTTTCACATGAATACTGTGAAACAAAACGATTGAATACAGTAGCACTAATAGGTTTTGTGAATAAACTATCATAATTGTGGTCTTTATGTGTACATTAGTACCACTGAAGTGTTTCTAAGGAAGTATATTACAAGTGTTAAAGTATGCTGGTATATGCTGCAGTGTTTCGGTTGATGTTTCTGATAGCATTTACTGTTTAATTTTGCTCGTGTACAGTATACTATAGGGTATAACTTCAGGTTTATCAGGTACACTAGTTTTTATGTAGAGTGCATCCAGAAAGTATTCACTTTGTTCACATTCTCTACAATTTGTTGTGTTACAGCCTTATTAAAAAATCTATTCCATTTTTTTTATCTACACTCAATACCCCATACAGCCGCAAGTATTTTTGAGTATGATGCTACAGGCTTGGCGCACCTAATTGGGCAGTTTCTCCCATTCTTTTTTGCAGGACCTCTCAAGCTCAATCAGGTTGGATGGGCGCAACGGTGCACAGACATTTTCAAATGTCTCCAGATATGTTCAATCTCTGGGCCACTCAAGGACATTTGCAGAATTGTCCCGAAGCCACTCCATTGTAATCTTGGCTGTGTGCTTAGGGTTGATGTCCTTGTTGGAAGATGAATCTATGGACCAGTCTGAGGTTCATAGCGCTCTGGAGCTGGTGTCCATCAAGGACGTCTATGTACATTTCTGCATTCATCTGTCCCTCGATCCTGACTAGTGTCCCAGTTCCTGCAACTGAAAAACATCCCCACAGCATGATGCTGCCACCACTATGTTTCACTGTAGAGATGATAATGCCAGGTGATAAGCGGTGCCTGGTTTCTTCCAGACATTACCATGACATTCAGACCAAAGAGTTCAATATTTGTTTCATCAAACCAGAGACTTTTGCTTCTCGTGGTCTGAGAAGCCTTCAGGTGCCTTTTGGCAAACTTCTGGCAGGCTGTCATGTGCCATTTACTGAGGAGTGGCTTTTACTGGCCACTCTAACATACAGGCCTGATTGGTGGAGTGCTGCATAGATGGTTGTCCTACCGGAAGGTTCTCCTCTCTTCACAGAGCAACGCTAGCCTTTCTCCCCTGATTGCTCAGTTTGGCCGGGCGGCGAATACTAGAAAGATTCTTGGTGGTTCCAAACTTCTTCCATTTATGGATAATTGAAGCCACTGTGCTCATTGGGATCTTCAATGCTGCATAAATGTTTCTGTACCCTTCCCCAGATCTGTGCCTCGATACAATCTTGTCTCTGAAGTCTTCAGATAATTCCTTGGATTTCTTGGCATGTTCTGACATGCACTGTCAACTGTGGGACCTTATATAGACAGGTGTGTGCTTTTCCAAATCATATCCAATAAACTGAATTTACCACAGGTGGACTCAAATCAAGTAGAAACATCTCAAGTATGATCAGTGGAAAGAGGATGCACCTCAGCTAAATTTTGAGTGTCATTGCAAAGGCTGTAAATACTTTTGTCAGATATAATTGGTCCTCCAATTTCCAGTGTCTTGGTCATGATTAAATTCCTATTGCAATTGGTAAATACATTCTTCAATATCCAGTTAGTGGATAGAGCAAGTATGAGCAGCAATGCCATCCTATCCCAAATTTTACTTCCCATTAAGAATGTGTCTTTCACTGTTCTTTTTTCTATTCCAGTAACTCTTTCCAGGAAAGTTGACTCATACAAAAGCCCAGTTTAACTGATACAAAAAACATTTTCTGCTGGACCTGAGCCACTTCAATGATCAATGATCCAAGCTGGTTCACTATGGTAACTGGTTTCACTGAAGCTTAGGAATTGAATCCCTCAGGCTGTACATAAGGGATAAAATGATTTATGGAGATAAAAAAAAGATTTTTTTTATTCATGTTGGTTTGCGTTTGAATTCAATGTTACATCAAGAAAATGTCACTGTGGTATAAAGATAATGGTAACAAGGAAAACTTTGGTTTAACATCACCTTTCATTATTTTGTTAGAAATAATGTGGAAATAAAGTTGGTTCAATCATATTTGACCAGTGGGAAATTACCTTCTTGAATTCAGGCATCCAAGCTGAAAGCATTTGGGCAGAAGTTGGCAGGCTGGAAACTGGCCAACTGGACAGCAAGCCAATGATGGCTCTGCCAAAGAGTGAGCCAATCACATTCAGAGAAAGAGACAAAGCGATAGTTCTGAAAGTAAGCAGACCTCAATGCAATCCTATACAGCAGCCGAGCCGTGGTCATCCATAGAGTCTCTCAATAAGAAAAGAAAGCATAAATTATTAAAACAATGCTTTTTTTTTACTTTTTAGGTCCTACAGGATATGGTCCAACTATTTATGTTCTATTGACATTCTGTCATATTGAGTTTTGCTGCCCTATAATTACTATAGTATACCTTGGAATAAGTAATAACAGCTCTAAAGCTAAGTATGGTAAATATCAAATTCTAGTGTCCAAGTGTAGTGAAGAGGACATTTTCATGCAGTCACTAATTTATGTAAGATGCTGTGGATAATAATGTCAGTTAATTACTGAAATGGAATTATAATAATGTTAGCAAACATCTAATATTGATATAGGTTTTATTGGAAATGCATTTGTTGTGAGGTAAAAACAGTACAAAATGCATATTAGTTCACATATTGAATTGCTCTTCCTTAAATTGTAAGTACAGTAGTCCATATTACAGTACGCTACTGTAAAATAATGAACTGATGTGCAATTGAATAACAATCTGGGTGTGACATTTTTATAATGAATACATAAAAAACATGTATCAAATTAACTGACTGAGATGTGAGATTTCAGTTATTATCCATAAACATTTGGGTGAGTGGATGGTTATAGTAGCTATATCAACTGCAGTCACTGACTATTAAAAATATAGAGACGGAATCCCGTACACGTTAATGTTTAATGTACAGAGCCCTTCTCCATTCTTTCAAGCTTAGTGAATGGATTGTGTGTCCTGGTGTTGAGTTGTTTTCACCTAATTAAATCATGGAAGAGATGATACTCATGGGCATTTGGGGGAGACCAATGATCAACATTGAGTTGTAGAATAGTTTCAATACGTGAATATCCATATGGACTGTAGCTGTGATTATGATCTAAAGAATAAATATATGTATATATTTTTATAATGCTTGAAGATCATTTCTTTACTGTAGCTGAAAATAAGTTGTTACCCCATGTGCAAGGGAAAAACTATGACTTGGTGTGAATTGATATGTAAAAACTATACTTTTTATTTTTCAACTGATTTGTAATTAAAAGGTTTTATTGTATTTATATATACTGTAGATAAACTAATCTAACGCAGATTGAATAACACAATAATAGAACATTTCAATTAACCTTAATGTGTTCAAATAATCATATATCATTTTTCTATATGCAATAGTAAAACCTCAATCCAGATTTCTGTATGGATAAGAACAGCAGTCTAGGATTCAAGATCTCAATCATTCAAATTAATTCTACATCCTTCTGAAGTGCTCCTCTGTGTGCAGTGACAAAGAGACAGTGTATGGGCAAGCAGAACTGAGTTTATGTAGCATTGGGTTCAGTAATGTACTTCTTCCAAGATCTTCTCAGTCTCCAAATGTTTGTGCTTTTTCAACAGGCTGATGTTCAGCATTATTCTCGTAGCTTTGTTGAGAAACTGGCCTTCCATATGTGATCCCTCTTCTACTCAAGCAGAGGTCTCTGGGGAGAGAGACCAAAAATATGTGCCACTGGAAATGCATTTAACAAAAAAAAAGAGAAACATTTGCCCAGTTAATAAAACAAAACCCATCTTCATATTGTAGGTTACATCTCAAGATGACAAAAATCTCAAGTCTCACCTTGTTGTTCGGCTAACCCTTAGCCAGGGTATATGTCGATCTTCTCCGGTGTTTGAACCAGAAACTGAAGGCTTGGCAAACAAAACCTTCATAATCAAATATTTTTATTCCCCATTTATTTCCTATGTAGTTCCAATCAGAATCCAGACTTGCATGTACTGGGGTCTGCTTGTCTGTCCTCAGGGACAGAAAGTCGTCGATTGTGATATTTCCGTTTTAAGGTAGTAGATAGGTAAAAGCAGATCCAAAAGGTATTTCAAAAGCTAGAATGGATCCTAGGTTACAAAAACCAAAGTTTCCAGCGACCATGCTTTTTGGACTCCGCCTCAGACTTCCGCTTGGGGGTAGAGGTGAACACCTCGTGGGGGTAAGGCAGAGCAGGGAATTGTGGATCGTCCATGGGGCACAGTCTCCTAATCAGGTGCTGTATCTTGTCCTCCTGCTGCTTGAAGTCCAACTCCACACTGAAGCACAAACAAAACAAACTATTTTAGTTGACACACTAACTCAAACAGATAAAAACAAGTGAGGAAGGATTTTAAAAACTCTTCTGAAAGTTTCTATTTTTGCATTTTTAGAATTGAACATGGCACAGCCCCATAATATCAGCCATTTGACTCAGCACAATTTGAAACCTTGGATTTTCATCCTATAAAAGTGATTTTAAGTTAATAACATAATGCAGGAATAGTGCTGCCAAATTGCCAGCATTCAATTCGTCGGTTGATAATTGAGGTCAATCGAGGTCTATAAACTCCATATGGACTGTGGGAATGTCAAAGTAAAGTCTCGTATCACTTTTAACAACACAAATTCCTTTGACACTAAAATGCAATGGGTATGCTATTAGACAGTATGCACATCTGTATTTTAATACTTTATCAAGGGTATTCTCTAACATAAGTAGAGTTGAAATATGGGTTGTTTCTGACGTATGATTTTCTCATCCGGTCGGTAATCCCTGGCTGGCCATCATTTGATTCCATTCGAAAATCGAGATTGAGCTCTCAGATTAATTCCCTCACTACTGGGAGAAGCACATGGATTAATCCCAGCCCAATGAAATAATTCAGAACCCGAGGAGACTAAAAGCACTACAGCATCAGCATGTAAAACATTCAGCACACAATATTTAACCGAGTATTCTCAATCTACAATATACACACTCAATAAGGATGGAATAAAGACAAATCAGGTCTTACTTTTTCACCTTTAATAAAAGCTTTTAACAAACAATATTTAAGAGAAAAACAAATGGATAACCTTTCAGAAAAATAACAAAACATGTAGAAATGGTAAATTCCTTGGTTGTTTAAGTTTTCATAATATATCTATCTATGCTTGGGATTGTAACAGTGTTCAGACTTTACCAATCGCATTTCAAATAATGTACAATGGTACATCTGCATTCACCTTAGATCAATTTAAATTTACATTTTGATCAGATATTGCTGTAGGAGTTACTTGAAGGAAATTACTTCTTACTTACATACTCAAGAGATAGGCATAGTCATTAAGGAGCTCACAAATGATCTGAGGGATTGTAATGTTAATAATCAAAAAAGGAATATAAAAAATGTGACGGTATTACAATGCTATAATGCTATAAAGACCAGAAAACGTGGCACTATCAGGATATTGCAAAGTCCAGTACGTCTTTCAAAAGGATGAAAGGGCAACAAGAACAATTATCAGGAAGGATACAAGGAGGCCAATGGCCACCTTGGTAAAGGAGCTCGGGGAATATTTGTCAGGAACTGGGCACTTCCTGCACATTACAACAATTGCACATATTCTTGGCTGGGCAAAACGGAAGGAATTTTATACAAAAAATCTATATGCAACCCAGCGTACATTTTGTAAGAAGATACATTTACTCCACCAAAACCATATGGGAAAATGTGTTATGATCTGTTTAGACTAAGGTTAAACTTTCTTAATCCCAAAAATTGTGTTTGGTACAAAGTCCACACAGCTCACTGTCCAAAGTATACTGCATTAACATTTTAGCAGAAGCTTATTGAGAGCAATCTACAGTACATATATTTTTAAGAAAGCTGGAACAACTCAGTAGTAGTAAGTATAACCTACTCGACAAAGCAGCTACCAGCAGTCAGTGCTTGAAGAGTTATTTTAGACAAAAACCTGCCTGTTGTCTATTGTCCCATCTAGATTAAGGGGAAGATAATTCCATCATTGTAGTTCATGGACATAGAAGAATGATGACTTTGTAGAAGAAAGTTGCTGCGTTGGTAATACCACGGTCTTGTATTGGATGCAAACTTCTACCAGAAGCCAGTGGAGTGTGTGGAGAAGCAAGCTGTCAACAATGTTTTTTGTCTTCTGGAAGGGTCACTGTGGAATTATGAACTGTAAAGGACAGTTCTTCTCAAAGAAGAGCAACTCTGTCTTGTTGCACTTCAAGTGATTGATTGACATCCAAGCTGAGATATGTGTTACCAACAGGGCGTCAGAAAAGTAGTAGAATTAGAAAAGTAGAATAGTAGCAGTGTTATCCCATAATGACAGGAGAGATGAACTCAGCCTTGAAGTCTGGGATAACAATGCTTTGCCCAGGTGTGCTTGGCTGACGTTTGACAAAGTATTCATTGCATGTTGGGCTGTCACAATCATAACATTCCAAATTACGTCCAGTTGATTTAATTGCCACACAAATAATTGCTCGAAAAACAATAGTTTTTTCTTCATTTCGACACTTGTTTATAGGCGTGAAGTGAGAAAGACTGCAGCACAACACACGCATGGTAGAAAAGTTATCAAGAACGCTATATAAACTTAATAGATAAAACAAATAGAAGCTTGGAACCTACTGACAGTTGTACTTGGATGGACAAGCCACAATTCGGTGACAGGGTTTTGGGCACCCAAGGCTCGTCGATGGTGCGAGCCGTCAGAAGATCTAATGTGGCACAAATCACAGAAAATCTTAGTGTGTCACAACACGCAGAGCATTGCACCCTGGTGCGTATGGGGCTGTGTAGCCCCTTGAGTGCCATCGATGACCCCTGTCCACTTGTTAATAGTGCCTACAATGCTAGCAGGCATCGGAACTGGACCATGGTGCAGCGGAATGACTCTCCTGGCCTGTAGAAGGCTGTGTCCATGCGCTGTTTGTCGCTTACCTGGGGAAGGCATGGCACCAGGACGTACTGTCGAAAGACGACAATGGAGGGCATGTGATGCTCTGGGAAATGTTCTGCTGGCAAACTCTGCCACAGGTATGTGTGACACATGTGCCACCTACCTAAACATCACCGCAGACCAGGAACACCTCTTCATGGAAATGATATTCCCTAAAAACAGTGGCCTCTTCAGCAGGATTATGTGCCCTGCCGAACTGCACACATTGTCCAGGAATGGTTTGAACATGATGAAGAGTTCAAGGTGTTACCCTGCCAACCAAATTCTCCAGATCTCCATCCGGTTGAGCATCTGTGCTGGACCAATAAGTCTAATCAACTGCTGCTCCATTTCTGAAACATACTACACTTGATGGATCTGCTGCTAATGTCTTGGTGCCGGATACCACAGTAAACCTTCAGGGATCTTCAAGAGACCATGACTCAGCGGATCGACGCTGTTTTGGTGCCACAGGGAGGATCAACATCTTATTGGTGGCTCATCTGCGTTTATAATTAAATGCCCTTTCCCAATGTTGTTCTTACAACATCTTTGATACAGATGTCTTTGTACTTGCTAGAATACATTTGACTTCTTTCCTTTCATCTTATTCACACTCATATAGCTCTTTTAATACCAACTAATTTGTCTCCTCCAGATTGTGAGCACTAATTACATACTATGAAGTGGCATCTATCTTCCAAACACAGAGACGGTTAGACCGTAATAGTTAAACCTACTAAAATGATATTATTAAGCATTCTGGTAAAGTCTACACATTGTAGGAAGACAGATGGAACTACAAAGCCCGGTTCAGACTTCTTCATAAGCCTGACAGACAGTCCAATTAATTTTCTGACTGTGATGATATGCTTAATGTGCCATAATGAATCAAAGAAACGACTCTTACCCTTAATAACTTGTCAGTTATTTAATTCTAGAACAACCTTTAGAGAAAACGGATGCAACACTGAATATTCCACAAATAATGGTAGAATTATATGAATATAAATATACAGAAAGATTTGTTTTAGCCAAAACAAAACCATAAACGCTCTCAAAGAAATGTTAAATGATTTTGCATTAGCCTATGAGTTTTCCTCATTCTTGCATAGTTGCCTAGGCAGTTTAGTTAATAGTTAAGAACAAACGGAAGAAAGCCAACAACATTTTATCTTATCTTTTTTCTATTTAACCACAATGTCTGAGTGAAACGTGAATAACCGAATCATTGGCATAACATTTGTGTACAAAGCATAAACATCAAAAAACTAATTTTTTTAAAAATACCAAAACAGTCCTGGAGTTGCTATCAAAAAAACATAATACATTTGTTAAAAATGAACTGCCCCAATTTTCAATAGCTGCAGAACATATTCTTTGTATATGAATAGATATACAATCCCTTTTTCCTTTGTATTTTTAGAGCCATTCTGAATGCTCAGCATTTCTGGGGTTCAGGAGCCTTTGTTACGAAACAGCACAAAACATGACAGCAAAGCACACTATGGAATGGTCTTGGCATTTATTAACTGATTAATCACTTGGCAGAGAGCAGCAATTACTGTATGCTGTGGACAATTGGATCTGCAGGAAGCAAGAGTGTTCAGGTGTCCCTGGGGAAAAGGTGTCTGAGTAAACAAAGACCGCAGATCTCAGATCATTTCAACACCGACAGATTGGGATGAATAGAGATGGGGAATCAAATGTTCAACCATTCTCGAGCAGATTAAAGGGTCAACGTCTGTGATCAACAGCGTCAGATTGTTTAGCTGTGGTTCCGGGGGATAGTTTATTAGGTACTGGAGCATCCTGGCGGATGGGGTCCTTAAGTGACCGCTTATGTTGTTTATGCCTTGGGCCGGCCATGCTGGTTACTTTCTGCTTCTATGTTTTTGGTTTGGCACTAGATTATTATAGCATTACTGTAAATTACTCTTTTTATTAAGATTGAGCTTCTTTTACAGTTCTAATGTAACCTCCAGAAATACCCCAACAGTTCCAATTAAATGACTCTGTTTTAATGATTTCAATCCCCAGTGAACAAATTACTCACCTGGAAACAATGGGTCACACGCAAAAGATCACTGAGATTAGAATTTATCCTAATCAATTTCATGCTGTTGCAGCCAAAAATATTCACACCCTTTCACTGAAAAATAAATAGATGGGAGGCACATGATCATTATTCATTTTAAAAGTTGCAGGTGCCAGCAGTATACACTGCACTCAACAGGGTTTGAGAAACAGAAGGCAGAACATTATTCTTCCTGTACCACTGTCAAGATAAAGAGGAAATGAATGAGAGGAAAGAACAGTCTAAGATTGACCGAAAGAAAATAATCCCCAAACAAAGATAGTCCCAAGGTTAACCCTAACCCAAGTTTGTCCCTTGGGACCTTAGAAATCATGTTACTGTAACAGTTAGCAGTTATTACCAAGCAGGTTGCAAATTATGGAATCGTGGCCAACTCCCCACGATGTGTCCTCAGGAACATACTCAACCAAAGATGTTATATGATTTAGTTTGAAAGGTTGACAAAGCACCTTGCACGATTGATAAGGATGTAAAAGCTAAAGGAGACCTCACTGCAGAAGAAAACACAAGACAGCCCAATTCAGCTTTCATCAAATCTCCTGTAGCATTATGAAATAAAACTGGACACCTCAGCAAAGCAGATCAGTGCTAGGTTTACAAACAACCAAATAAAACCTTCAAAGAAAGTAATGCTGTGTCTCCATTCAAATGTGGGAGAGGTTCAATGTTGCTTTGGGGTTGCATTGATGCCTCTAATACTAGGGTAATTCAGTTGTGGAAGGCATCATAAATGTAGAAATGTAGCTGATTATCATGCCATTTGAAAACAATGTTCAATCCAGTGATACAGGGAAAACACAGGAAACGGACATAAGGTTTGCAGCCGTGCTATGAAGGGCATATATTCCACATTGAAATGAACATCAGTAGGAAGTACCACTGGGAGGTGGTAGCTCTGTGGGCATTGGTGCAGGTTGGTCGTAGAGTAGGCTGCCTCAGTACTGTTCTTCCTCTTTTATTCATGTAACTGTTATGTTAACAGAGGTAATAAGAGTTCCGAAACTACTGGAAAATGCACCATTGCAGATCAGGAGTGGTTTGCTGCTGAAGAGTTGCCAGTAGACGTATGCAAAAAGAAAAAAAATAACTGCTGTCTTTGCCCCAGGCTTTGCAACCAAAATGTGTAATTGGGTGTCGTTAATTTTAGCAACGCCATTTGTTTCTTTTCTAAATTACAATAATAAACATATGTTTCAGGTAGACACATTCATTCTTCAGTTTTTAATAACAAAAGGGTTCATAATTTATTACAACACATGTATTTTTTCAACAGCTATTAATGAATTGAACACAATTACTGTTAAAAGTCCACAAATTCATTATAATGTCAACTTTGCCCCTCTAACATAAATACTGAAAATAAAACTACATAACACCATTACAATTCTCCAATTAAACACAATTAAAATATGTAACCCTTTTGAGCTTCTCTGCACTTTTGAATACGAGGTGGCAAACTGGGGTATAGGGGTTGTTTTTATTAAATGAATTAGTTTAACTAACAACTCGAATTGATACATCACAGTGAATAAAAACCTATTTCACGACACTTGACAACTGTGTTTGTGTGTAGTAATGAAAGGGAGGAACAGCTATTCATGTTCTGATCATCTTGTACTCTATGTGTGTTTGTCTTGGACCACTGTCCATATCTCTTTCTGGGGGGTTTTCAGATCCTCTTCACCACATAGCTATAACCCTTCTAATTGGTTACAGCCTGCCGCCATAACCAATGTAGAATTCCTGGTCTCCAACAGCATCTGTCAATCTTAGCCTTTGCTGCCCTTCTGTCGATTTTCTTTTTTTTGGCCCTGCCAGAGACCTACTCCAGCTGCTCTGCCTTAATCTGTGTTCTATCAGATATTTCCTACACTATTCACTGCTTGATTTTTCAGAAAAAGAGAAATTGAGTGAAGTTTGTAGAATTTCTGAAACTAAAAATGAAAAGAGGGATTTTACATGATGTACTAACGGAGAACGTATTGTAATGTATTTTAGTGACAGAAGCTTTTCCATTTTGTAACAGAAGCCACTCCGGATTATTTTATCCAATAAAATGTTTGCATTTTTTAATGCACCCAAAATAATTTCTAGTTGTAAATATGTGAAACACTGTCATTCCAGGTATGTAGATATATTTGTAAACAAATTGGATATTATGATGCAGAAATGCTACATATTACATAACATTGTTGTTATCTGTCATCTACGGGGTGCCTGTGGTAAGATCATTTCCAGACTATATCTAACCACACATAGTACAAGGAAACTTCAAACCCCGGTGACACAGATGCATGGAATACATTGATTGGAAGGGGAGAGCCAGGGCCGGACCAAATGGTTAGAGCAACAAACTCATATTTACCTACGTTTGAATCTAAAAGGTTTCTGAAAGACCACCCTTAGATGCATTTACAAATAATGTCCTTAAAAATAAGCAAATGGAGCTAAAGAAATATAAGTAATTAGTTTGTGGAATGTGGAGCCTGTTTTGTATTTTTACTCGAAAACACCCACAGGCAGATCCAGAATGGTATGGGTAAGCACAGCATGCCGTGGGACAATCGGATATTCAACGTTTGGTTGTAAACTGTAAGTGCTTAAGTTTGTCGTTTGACCACAACAAAGGTTTATTTTTCACTTCCCAAATTGTGGTTACGTAGGTGGCGTCCCCTCGTAGGTTTTGAGACTTCATGACGCCACTAGACCCAACTAAAGTGATCTTTGTAGATTATTTGACCAATATCACGGGGGGCCTCTACCAGGCCGATTGTTAACATCTGCAGTTGCTTTAAACTTCCTAATGGATAGTGGACCATTTCCATTTTCGGATTTGAGCAGCTCAACAACCTTTCGTTGCACATCAATACTGAATTCTCAAGCCTTTCCAATAGTGGAAGACATGGAACTTGGCTTGTGTGTCACATTTTATTTTTACCTTGTTGAAATCGGAGTTAAAAACATAAGATATGAATGGGAATATAGTAATTTCTAAGGGTGCCAATAATTTTGGCTCACATGTTTCGGAGAAAAAGAATCATTTTATTTATTCTTATCAATAATGTTTTTCAATTCACATTAGATTTTTCTGAATATTTTGAGTGAACAAGCAAGAGGATAAACAGAAGAACCCATGTTTCTCATATTTACCAAGGGTACCAATATTATTGAGGGCAATGTATATTCAGGTTCTGCAATATTTCTGGGGACTTAAGATACACAGACATATATCACACACAACAAACACAGTTACACTGGCATTTACTTTAGTAAGCACATTGATGCCCCAAGCTCAGTCAACAGCAGTGAAACTAATGAATCTTCACTAAGAACAACTAATTAGCTAGTTGATCTTTAAAGAAATTTAATGGGATCTTCATTACACCAAGCCCACACAACCAAACACAGTATTGCGTAACACAGATTTGTAAAGTTGTTATTAGACTCAAGTGTAATAAAACAAGATTCAAAGCTCACTATTCTGACTCCTGTACCTATTATTCATTATGAACACTGAATAACCACCTCGTCATTGTAGGTCTGCATTAGAATGCAGGCTCCTCTGCGTCCTCCATATTATTGGATATTGGCAAAGACCCCACACTGTTTACTCGTGATGTTACTGCAGAGCTAGGCGAAGCAGGACGTTAGCGTGGTCGGGAGCTGAAAAGCAGAGGCCAGGGACTCTGGGCGATAATCTATCTCCATGTCTACTGTTCTCTCAGGGGCCTGCTTAGACTGCTTTTCTGCAGTCAAAAGCAATATTTTGCATTTGTTTTCCCAGCTTATTTTTTCCAACAGGATGTAATGTGACTACAGGATTGGGGCATTTACGCCCTCTCTCATCTCCTCCTCCCTCTTCAACTGTTCCTCTGCCTCTCTTTTTCTCTCATCCCCATCCGTTCTCTCCCTCTATCTGCTCTGGTGTCCTATTTGTATCAGTAGCAGTGATGCACAGTATGCTGCAGTCGGAGTGACGGTCGGGGGTGAATACTGAGTATGGCTGGTAGATTGACTACCTCAGCTGAAGTGGGTACCGGTAAGAGCCCAAATCCTAGTTTTATTGGCCACATCTCCACAGCTGCTAATCGTGTTAATGAGCAGTTACTGGCCAACTCTGAGTAATTGCCTTTTTGGCTTTTCGTACCTGCTGTCTCTACACAAGATATCTTATTAAGCAGAATGACAGAATGTTGTGCCCAGCAAGGTGATTATTGCTTACCCATCCCCACTTTGAGTCATCATCCCAGGACCTGGCAGAAATACACCTGTCATGGTATACACAAGCCAGTAGAATAAAATATAGAAGTCTAAATTACGGTTGAGTATCTATTTTTTTTTAATCAACATTAATGGTACAAAAGAAGATCCACACATCTCTTGAAGGTACTGCATGCAAGTCAGAGTCAAGTATTTCTAGAACTATATGTTATAGTTATAGTCTATAGCAAACATGCATTTTATCTTTAAGTGCACTAACTAATTACTGTAGGTAATGTACATGTCTTGCCTTTATCTGCAAATGTGATCGGAGATGTGCTGTATGTAGTGATGTGAGCACTAAGCTACAAATAATTCGTAACAACCGTAGTAAGTAAAAGCTTTAGATTTTGATACACTGATGTGTATTTAGCTATTATATCGCCTTAGAAAGATATGCATGCTAAAATGGTTAGCTTTCCGTCCATCGTGCAGAAGTTACTAATCATTATTGTTTAGTAGGTTAAACGTGCCTCCACCCCATTATAATGAAATGGCAGTCCAACACGTTTTTCCTGGTGCTGGGTCTGAGTGTGAATGATAAAAGACAATTCACAAAAAGTTAAAACAGAAAAAACGGAATATGGAGAAAGAAAATGTTCACGTTAACTTACGTGAATTAATTAACTCGAGTACGACTATACAATTGGATAGAAACAAAAATTTTAAGTGAAACCCATCCAAAAAGTACATCAACTTACTTTACTTGTCTAAGACGTAACACTAAAAACGTTGGTTAGCTAAGGAGTGCTACTGTACAGTTGCACTAGATCGTTGATTTAAAGTTGCCAATTGCAAACCATCTACAGATATGTTTTATATGAATAAATGAACAGTTAAAGGGCTGAAGGGCTTGCAGGGAAATGTAACAGTATTCAATATACTTAAATATATTTCAATATATACAAATATATATTTGCAAAATGTTTAAGGACATCTTCAGATTAAGGGTATAGATCAAAAGAATAAATATTACAAAAGTTCAACAATTTTGATCAATTTTCTTTAGTTGTTTGACGAAACAATGGGTGTGATCAACGCACTCCCTTCATGACACACTTTTGTCATGACAACGAGTATTCTATTTAAGCAGGTGATCAAAAACTAGATCATCATTTACACAGTTGACATTTTGCGTCAACTACAGAACTTTGTAATAGTAAAATAGAACTCTGCTAGTAAACAGCACAACGTTGACTCATTTTGCTTATGTCGAAGAGAGCAAGCAGTTGCTAACTACATGGCGATTACCCCCAGCCACAATTCCGTAAGTACATTGTCACCTGCACAGAACTGTGTGCGAGGCGAACGTCCAGATTTAACCGAGTCCTCAGCATCATCTTCCGCCACGCCTCAAATAGGAGGCAAGCGGGCCATGGTGAAAGGTATCCATTGTCAGACAATAGGAATCGTTGATCGTCTGGGATCAGAACAGGGCCGTCTAAGAGCGCAATAATTTTTTTTTGAAGACGTTCAAAGCGGGCGGACTTAAGTTACCGGGAATGTAACTCCGGTTATATGAGTGGAGCGTAGCCCCCTAGAGGCGTAGCTCTAGCGGTTTACCCATGCCGCATAGCGGCCAGCTTGAAAACAAAATGTACTAGCTCAGCCTATCGGGGCACACCTGCCCCTATATCTGAGCGTCTGCCCTTCACACCACGTCCCGTTTTTCTTCAGCGAGAATG
>JACXGK010001182.1:0-75510 GCA_016801125.1 Novumbra hubbsi | reverse complement strand
CTCTGTCTCTCTCTCCGGCTGTCTGTCTTTTTCTCTCTGTCTCTCTCTCCGGCTGTCTGTCTTTTTCTCTCTGTCTCTCTCTCCGGCTGTCTTTCTGTCCTTTTCTCTCCGTCTCTCTCTCGGCCCCCAAAGTCAATTTGTTTACAGTAATTTTGAAGGGGGAATTATTTGCTGTAATCGGCAGCACTGATGAAGGTCAGCTCCTTTGAGGGGACGCAGCGATCCCATGGAGAGATGGTCTGCTTTCAGATGCTCTGCTAAGCAATTAAGGAAAGCAAATGTCAGTCGTCCAGACCTCAGAGATGAAATTCTGTAAGAGGTGATTAGCATGAAGTCAACAGAGCCTGGTAAAGTCAGATTTCCTGTATTGTGTGTGTGTTAGTGTGTGCATTCTCTCTTCATGGGAAGCTAGCAAACATAACCTGCACAGCCCCAACAGAAAAGCAAACAAAGGGAGATGTCTTGTCGGTAGTGATCCATACAACAAAGGCAGATGCTAATTCACTTCTACTGAACTGGAGTGATAAGTACAGCTGTGTTCTCATTAAGGATCAGGTTGAAATAGTAGAAACTGTTTAAAAAATCTACACAGATTACATTGGATTAACATTTATATTGATGTAAAGAGATAACATTTCATAGTGCTGTTTTATGGTTCGCTATGTGGGCCTGTTGTAAGCATGGTGGCAGGCGAAACATCATATTAAGGCAATGTGTCAAATGACAGGGAGAGTTTGGCATGAGCCTGCTCAAATTAGATTATAATAACACATAGCACTCTGATGAATCGCACAGCAATGTAGCAAAAGTCACGGATGATGAAAAGCGTAGTAATAAACAATGTAAAATGGATTGAATTCATCACAAAAGGCAAAAGCTGAGCCTGAATAATTCATGAATTTATTCATGTTGTGAAACGTGAAAGTGCATTCCAAACAACATGCCATAACGTCGGGAACAAAGACAATAGACTGACATGAAACCAACAACCCAGCTTTGACTTGTCATTTTCATTCAACTGCCTTATTCTTGACTCATTTGAGATGTGTTCAACATGGAAGTTATACTGCGTGTACAGGGCAATCAATTGTGATCGTTACATTTGGCCCTGGCACACAATTTGCCACGTCAAATCATTTTCCCTCACGAGCCCGGCGCTTAGCCTTTGGAATGCGGACCATTTTGAAGGGTCTGCTTAACTACATCACTTCCGAGCGCTGATTAATGATTTCTATTATTGTGGCTAAATGGACAAATCCATCAAATGTGTTCTCTATCCAGGCTTATTTCCACGATATGTCTTTCTACTGGGATAAAGACATCGGAGCGTGTAGAGGTGTGGGTACTGAATAGCCTTCTCTGTCTGTGTGTTAAGCAGCCACCCCGTGCATCAAGGCCATCAGCCCCAGCGAGGGTTGGACCACGGGGGGAGCCACCGTCATCATCATCGGGGACAACTTCTTCGACGGCCTCCAGGTCGTGTTCGGCACCATGCTTGTCTGGAGCGAGGTACAGTAGGACGCCCCGCAGACGTCTTCGAAAGGCCTCTGCGATTATCCCTTATCGTTTTACCCCCCCCCCATCCAAAGGAAATCCTGTTCGAAACGCATGAAAGGCTGCGGGGGTCGACAACCGAAAGTGCGGAGGTATCGATTTTGAAGTAAGTCACAGAGTTTTGTGTTTTGTCCCGTTCCCGCAGTTGATCACCCCCCACGCCATCCGCGTTCAGACCCCCCCCAGGCACATCCCCGGTGTGGTGGAGGTCACGCTGTCCTACAAGTCCAAGCAGTTCTGCAAAGGGGCTCCTGGGAGATTTGTCTACACTGGTGAGTCAGGCTGTTCCCTTTTATTCTCTCCTTACCGGGCAATTAAAGCTTCGTTTGAGTGCCGTGATTGTCCAGCCTATCTGGATGAAATGCGAACAGCTGAAATACTTAGAAAAAAGGCCCACTTCTCGTAGCGTTCTGTGATGTAACTGATTATGAGCAAGGTTGCCTTAATACTGTGCATAGCTTGTACTTACTCAGGTATTTTTGATGTCTCTGGCTGAGTTGTAAGTAAGAAAGCATTTGAACAGAACCCCAGTGTCAAGGCAGTAATGATAGACTAACCGGGGCCCAGCTCTCGGGGTCCGGAATGTTGAATGTGAGAACTGCACAGCAAGCTGTAGGTGTTGTTCAGTTGGAGAGCTGCAATGATTGCAACTCGAGCTCTGAACTGCCATTAGAAGGAGGGGCTGCCAAGCTCTGTACAAATCTGGATAATTCCCTCTGACTATTTCATTTGTGCGCGTCGATATGCATCTATTAACCAGCAGATGCAAAATAAATAAAGAAATCATATATAATCATTTGACAAAAAAAAAAAATGTGTACATGTGGGGCCCAACACCCCATGGTGGCGTATTAGGGCGGTGGGGTTCTTATCCATCCCCATTGGTGAGGAGTCGAAAGTCATAGGGGTCAGAGCCTGTCTGACCTGGAAGCCTCGGTCTGTTCTAACAGTGACGGCTGGAATGGGGCGGAACGCGTCAAAGCAACCCCCATCCCCACGGCAACCCCCCACCACCACCCGGACCTGGCCTTAAGCACAAAGCTTAAAAGTGGACCCCTTCCCTAGACCCCTTCCATCCTGGGACAGCTGTTTCTCATCAACCCCCCCCCCCCCCCCCCATCCGTCCCCTTTCCCTCCAACCGTGCAGTCTGGCCTGGCACTCCTGTGTTTATCCTCCCTAGTAGTAGCAGAGCAGGGGCCAACAAGGCACCGGGATAATGAAACAAGAGTGTAGTGTGCGTACGTATGTGTGTGCACGTGTGGTTGTGCGGCCGTGCGTGTGACGCCTGGAAAGGTGTATAAGTTAAGACATTAATGGCTTCTATAGCAACCCGGTGAAAGTGCCAGGTCCCTTAAGAACAGACCCCATTAGTCACAAAGGCTAAGCGGATAGGGATGATTACCATAAGGTTTTACTGGGGGAATGTGTCCCCTTATGGATCTATGTTGATTTTCTTCCTTCTTCCTTCCTTGGTTCCTGCTCTGTTCCAGTTAGTAGAAAGATAAAATTACCCTGGGAGGCAATAGCAGTGCAATTGATTAGTGGGGTGAATTAAAAGAGCGAGCCACCGATAAGACAAGTCTAGCTCCTCAGCTTTCTGCTATTCCCACAGTGGATCACCCTGAGTGTACCAGGGTCGACATACGAGGGAATGAAAATGTTAGCTGGCTCCTGGCACTTCAAGACAGATTAACAGGGACTTCATATGTACTGTAATTGCCAGTTGATGGGAGGGGGACATTAAGTTCAGTCGGTTAAGTAGGTTACAACGTGGAAGGGCAACAAAAAGAGCCCACATAATGTGGTTCCTTCATCTAAAGGGCACATAACATGTCATTCCGGAGGCTGAGCAACGTGTGCATATCAAAGGTCCATTTATCTACGCTGTGCTTCACGCGTGACTTTGGAGCACGCCGTTGAGGGAAGCGTTCCCTGGACCTTTTCATGTTGACTCTTCTCGCCCGACCGGGCCTAATTGTGGAGTTTTTACTTGCTCAATTTAAGAAATTATCACAAATTACCAAGAGTCAACATAGAACGTAGTCAATTCTAACAGCAAAGGGTGGTCTCTTCTTGGGTTAGTACTCTGGACTACCTCCAAGACAAACAATTCACTCAGAGGTTGTGAGCACCCGTGGTCATGTGTACATCAATGTATGCGTTGAGTATGTTTCTTCATGGCAACACCAGCTACCGACACATCCTACAAGACTCAGTAGAGTGTTTTAAAGGGGCACTCAGAAGTTGGAACGGTAACAAAGGCTGGTCCCTGCTCTAGGTCCGGTAAAAAGCTGAATGATGGGGCTCCCCCTCACAAACCTATTGCAAATGTATCTTTTAATGATGGCATGGATCACTGTGGCCATAGGTCTCATATCAGTAATTCAATCTCTTCATTACCTAAACATGCTTTATGTTTCCACTTTAGCGGAAGGACATAGTGTACCATTGTCACATGGAGGTTGTTCGTCAAGTATTTGGTCTATGTATTGGTGATCCATTTCAAGGTGCCTGGAGTATCAGACTGTCAACAAGGTTGTAGAAAATCAAACGGAGACAGGTCCAGCTGTCCATTAGTCAATACTTCACACTTTATTAAGCTCCGCGAGAGGCTCTGTTTGTGTTCGTACAGGGTTTTAAAAATAGCCCTAAAGGTGACTTCAGTTGGCTAAAATCTATGTGATTGCTTTTTCAGTATATACAGTTGATGCAAGTGTGAAAGGGTACGATATCAGTAGATTACTTAGAGACCTTTTACTGCCCCCATCGTTTCGCCCTCCGGAGGAACACCTCTCCCAGGACCTCTGTCGAGACCCGTGATGATGTGACGTGGGTCACTCTGCTGCCAACACACTCTGCTACAATTTATTCTAATCAGTGAAATCCCTATACCGGGGATTGGGTTAAAATGGACCACTACTCCGACCCCGAAAGTGCGCATTTCATGGGTCCCCATTTGTCATGGGTAAATTGAGGATCAGTGAACTTCGCCTGTATCCTCTAGTGGGGGTCTGGGACATGCATCATAACGTTAGGAGAGAAGGACTGGCGAATGGTAGCTGTCAAACATTTTTCAGGGGGAAGGGAACATTATTTGCTAATTTCCCAAGCTAGGGAGTGACAGGGTGCTTCGTCTTCAGACCTTTGGTGACCAGCTTGGTTTCTGGGCTATTAGTACAAGTCAAGGCTGCTGTAACTAGAGCCATTTATCCGACCTCACAGAGGGCGGCTATTTAACACACTGGGTGAAGGATTTTAGATGATGCTGATGATGTCTGTCCAGTGAGTGGCTCATGCCAGGTTTGGGTTGAGGCTAGACATCCTTGAAGGCTGATTAATCACAAAGTTTTCTGGTCAAGGTGACAGTATCGACTCCACTGCACCAAACTCTTACAAAACGACTACAAGGCAGTCATTCATCAACATAAGGACAAAGCGGTCATGAGTGATTCACTTGTTACCATTGGAGTTCACTATAAATACTGCAAGGGGAAATGTTATCTAACACTGCAAAAGTAAATATAATGAATATGTACATTTAGATTTGTGTAGATTTAGATTTACTGTAATGCTCATCAAGATGCAACTGCCATGAATTGTGATGTGTACTTTGACTGACTTCATTATCCTCACTCAGTCGGGAAGATATACAGTTGTGCCCTGTGACTTTCATTCCTGGCGGGTAAAAGAACCCAGCAGTCCAGTGAACGTGGACTCCTTTATCAAACCTCATTAGTCCAGGAGACGTGGACTCCTTTATCAACCCTCATCAGTCCAGTGGACGTTGACTCCTTTATCAAACCTCATCAGTCCAGTTGATGTGGACATCTTTATCAATCCTCATCATTCCAATGGACGTGGACTCCTTCATCAAACCTCAGAAGTCCAGTCTTCCTACTCTACAGCCTTATTCCCTGCATCTGTCCAGACCCCACAGCTCTCCTCCGCCCTTTAGCAACGCCACTCTTTGAAGTGCTGGATTTTGCGCTGATCAGATACAGAGCTTCCCCTGGATTTCCTCCCCTGCAGGGCAGGGTTTGGTAGCAGATCGTCAGGGATGAACAGTGGCCTCGGCGCAGTGTAAGATATGGTGTAATCAAAGACATTCACCGAGGTATGTAAACAGATTTATTTAAGACAGGAATTCAATGGCATCCCTATTAGCGTAAGGGTGCCATACAGTGTAATATGAGCAATGTATAGATAGCTCATGTCATGCTGATTGCTCCTCAGGTCCTCTTTTCTGTCTCATTACAAGTTGGTATTTAGCTCCGGCTCCTCAGGAGTGACTGAGACACTCCTCATCTAGTCAGACAGGCTCACCCAACAAGCCTTTTGAGCGTGTGCAGATAGTGTCAAGGTTTTTGGAGGACAGTCCTTTTGTCCAATTAGAAGGCAGACATGACACACACTCCCCACTGTCAAGCAGTTTGTCAGGTAGAGTTTGAGGAGTGCACTGTGACATTATTCCACATAGTGGAATCGTTAAGAGACCTGGGAAATCCCACTCTGGAAAATGGATTTTCTTCCCCCAGTCATCTCATAGTATCGGTACAGTTGTGTTTCTCCAAGAATGAGATGCCTATTTATTGACGTGGATTTAATTGGCACCACTTGATGTTGGACTGTAATCGTTACATGTCTGTTTGGTAATGGTACTCCGTATGGATAGTCCTCACTGTCGTACAGCAAGAAATATAGACGACAGGAACACGGCTCTTGGTAAAAGAGAATCCCCCTCAAACACACCTGGTTTAACTAAACCCCGTCCCCCCTCCCTGCCCATCCCAGTGACTGGCTGTGATCGAAATTCATCGGCAAGTTTATTGAGAAATGAATGAGGGGCTGCAAAGTATTGACTGTGAAAGTAAAACACAACTCATCTTGAATGGGAGAAAACACATCCGTAATTTAGCGGTCATCGATTTGGCCCTGTCGATGTATTGATCTTCATTTTACAATATTCATTTGCGCCTGCAATCAGCTGTGAAGTCAGGCCATTTGATTCCTGTTGGGCGGCAATGCGCATACCCCTCAATGTCCTTAGAGGTGACACATATTTACTTTAGATGACATTGGAGTGGAGAGAACATGAGTTTTCATCCATTTCCAATGCATAGATTAAGCCCATTTTGAACAAATGGAATTGTGAATTGATACAGTACATCCCTTTCATTTAACCTTTGCTAATAAAAGTGGATTTGTTGCAGAAGACATGTCTGATGGAATTCCATATCTGCTGTCTGTATCAGCTCTGTGTTCACGAAATTTCAATGAATATTGACACCTTTCTATTGATTAAACTTAACAGCAGATCGGTTCATTTCCAGCTCAGTGATAACTTGAATTGAGAGAAGAATAGTCGGCTACAAATCAGAGAGGACGAAACAAACCCAGAGGTCTAACTTGTTTTACAGCAGTGGGTTTTCATTTTCTTCTTTCTCCCACAAGGCAAAGATATTTTGAATGGAGTTGTTGTATATTGGAAACAAGAAATTGCATGGTTTCTTTGCTATGAAGTGTAGGGGGAACAACAGCCAGCCACTGTTCTTACCACCTATGTTATTAGCACACGGTACGCGTGATTGCAGTTCTAGCCAAGCATTTCTGTCTCTGTAGCACACAGTTCCCCACTTCTCTGGCAGTTGGGTTCTCCAACATGTTGGACTTCAGTAAGAGCATTTCTCCGCAGCGGATAATAATTGTCTCCAGAGTACTGCGTTTAATTGACGTGCTCTGCTGTTGTGGAAGTTAAGCAATATTTTTTTTATTTGAACTTGGTTTTCAGTTCTAATACAGTGAAAACTGGGTTGTTTGGATTCAGTAACATCAGGACAAACATGAGGGGTGATGTTATAGTGAATCTAGGAAGACCAGCATCTGCATTGAGTCAGGTCAGGAATTTATATTTTGGGTTGTTTTTTCAGTTCCCCTCTTTAGTTGCTTATGTGTTCCTTATTATTTAATCCAATAGTACCTTAAAGCATCAAACAACTTGGTTTTAGGGGAAATGGCTGGAAGTAACCATTGAACTGTCTCTCCATGCACACACATCTCACTCTGTTCACCTGGTTATCACTCTAACCCAACTAAGTGATTTGATAAATCTTAGTGACATAATGATTGTCATGAAAAAAACAAATGTTTGGTCACAACAAAAATGCAACCCCAATAGATTGTGGTACATAACATAAACATTTCATGTGATATGTCAGTTGTGGATTTTAAAGTTGACATTCTCTGAATAGACTTTATTTGCAAACTATTTACAAAAAATGTATGTTTTCAATTTTAATTAGTCAATCATTTAGTGAGATCAGTCGAATCTTGGTCAACCATAAAATATATTGGTTTGGAAAGGCCCTGGTTACCACGGTTACCAATTGGGTCACCACAAAACAATTTCTTGTCTGTTTGATTTAGTCAATTACAAAGCAACATTTAACAGACAATCATGGTACTGCTAGCTGCGGAGTGTCTGGTGAGAAGTAAATGGGCCAGCATTACTCGGGAAGTGAGGACGCATTTTCACAGGGTATTTACTGGTCTGATTGCACTTTAGCTTCTCCCTCAGACGGCTCGTCCAGTGAGTTAGCATGCTCTCACACAAGTTGACCTGTGCTAAGGTCGTTTTGAAAAATAGGCACATTATGCCTATGAGGAAAGTTGTCTCCAAACTTCAAATCACTCACTAATCAGGAAATAAGACACAAAACTGGATTGTCCCGGGGCTGCAGCAGTATTGTAGTTATATTTAATTAGTTTTTCATGAGTAATTAAAAAAATCAGTGAATTGACATTTCACACAACATTTCACATTGTGTAGCCAGTAAGTGGTCCTTTTTAAAGATTTCCCTAAATATCTTGAAATGTTTACAATTAAATGTTGACTTCAAATTATAAGTACTGTAATTATGTATAGGTACCATATGTATTCATCATAATCTTTTCAAATAAAGTTTTTTAAGATTTGACACAATTCTACAAATGCTTGTTTTGAAGCAACAGTACTAAGTGACTGATAATGTTTTAAGCCTCAGATGTTCACGCAACCATCTGACAGTGGTTGAAACTGGTAGTTTAATAAAAGTGTAAAAACGAAATAATATATCCTTATCAAGAAGCATGTTGCCTAACATCATAATGAAACACAATTTTATACTTTTTCACTTTTGTCCACACCTTTACACAAGCAAATCTCTGTAGCTCTCCTAGTTTGGACACTCAAAGATCTGTATGGATGCCACTGAAGATGGCTCACTTGTCTTCATTGAAGATTTAGTCTCATTTAGACTTCAAACTTTTTGGACGGTAAAGTCAATTTAAATACAATTGTATTTAAATACAATTGTAAACACCTGTAATTTGCTGAAGATAACACTTAAGGCAAAAAATGTAAACAAAAACCTGATGATGGCTGCTATAAAGCCCTGGCAGAACATCACTATAGAAGAGACCCAGGTCCTCGTTGAGGTCAAAGGATGACATACTTCAGACAGTTACTGTATGCAAGCTGATACAAAACCTGGTGCCCTTGGGGGACGATGTATAAAATGTTTTGTCACTTTTAAATGGGGAAACCAGCATACAAAATTCCTTGAAATGAAAAGAAAATAATCTATATCTTTAATGTCATAGTAACTATTTCATTGCAGATCCAATATTTGCCAGTAGAAGAAAAACTCACACTGTATTAGCGGTTCTTTTTAAGATTTCTCAAAATAAAAAGGTTTATCTCTCAGAAATGTCAATAGAGCACCAGGCAATATGATTTTTTTTTCATATTTCATTTAGTTGGTTTTATGTTAATCTCCCCTTTCTGGATACGTTGAAATATGTTGAAAAAAGCAGCATACAGAAATTCAAAAAGTTGGAGCAAGTAACCTTCCCTCTTTGTCAACAGATTTGAGTATGTATTATTTAACGCATTAAGTATCATATATTGATAACCTTTAACAATTAGGCACTTGATTATAGTGATTTCCTATAGTCTAGCAAACAATGTAAAGTGTAATCTAGAGACAAGTATTTTGATTCTAATATCCTTCTTCTAACACACTTGAATTATGCAGGAGAATGTGACAGTAACAGTATGAATAATTAAAAAGGCAGAGTCTAGACACCAGGTGAGCTCAGGTAGGCAAAAACAAAGCAATTTGTTCTTAGTTGCGCCTTTATAATAATATTTTCATGCATGCAAATAAACCTAGTGTATATAAGAAAACTAAGCACAAGTCATTTCATCTACTTTATTAACAAAAGAATAAAACAACATCTAAAACTATCTGAAGATTCATGGGAAAATGCATTAAAACTAACATTTTAAAGTAAATTGAATACCTGAATTTCCACCAGAAATGTCAAGAAAAAGAATATGTACATTCTATTGTTGTAATACATTCAATATCTGATAAATATATTATTTATTAAAAAATGGTGTCTAGAAGATAAAATGTTTCTCCATTTTATATCTTAGTTGAAATGAGAATTGCTACAGTTAGATTTCGGTCCAGTGGAAATCTGCAGTTAATGTCTACAACACTGTGGTCATATCATCCCACAAGCCTCTACAAACTGATGCAATTTTTCTTTTTTACTTTAAAGACCCTGGAAGGTGTTATCTCACCTGAAGTCAGTGATACATTCTATTAACGCTAGTGAGATTTCTTACTGGCATCAGTGGGACATCCTACTGGCGTCAGTAAAACGTCCTAATGACATCAGTGAGACATCCTTTTTACGTCAGTGAGACGTCCTACTGGCGTCAATGAGTGTCATTTTCTGTGGCAACACTATGTGTGATTATAAATGTGCTTCAGTCTTAAAATCATCTCAGGTGCCCATGAGGCTTCATTTGGACACTCACAAGTTCTAAACTTGCTAATGGTTGAATTAAGTAATTATGTGTATCTTCTACTCCTCCAACTCCCTCTCCACCTGTGTATAATTTATGTTAGGGGAAAATAAATCAGAAAAAAGCTTAATGTGTAGGAGGAGTGGAGATAAGCTTCAAGCAGTTAAGTATAATTACCGAAAGTAATAGCTGGCAAATGGCAACAAGACTAGTTTTTATCTCCTGGAAAGATAGAGTTATCGTAATAACCAATAATGGCTGGCAAGAATGCTAGCGCTCTATGCACGATTCCATTCAAGCCAAGAGACTTAACAAGGAACCATTTCCCTTAAACGAGTGCAGTACTGTGCCACATACTGGGAGCATGCATGCGTATTGCCATGTAAGCATTTTCATCTGACAACAACGGCCATGTTACGTTGTTCCTCTAGGGCGTTTACGCATGTCCTATTTCTACAAGACATGAAGGAGCAGTAGGCCGCACTCAGAAGCATTTACATTCAGAGCAAAATATGAGGGGCTATCCACTTTAGTGTGCGTGTAAGTTTGAGATGATACTTTATAGTCACCACGTTATGAATTCACCTTTTCCCAATCCTGAAAAATTACTGTTAATTTGCTAGACTGAAGAAAACATATTCATTGTTTCGGGTCAGCTTGTGCCTGAAGAATGAGCTCTGCCTTGCAATAATATTATTTGTCAGGCATCTGACTAAAATTCCGTTAAAGCATAAAGCATATTTTCGTAACTGATGGATGCAACTGAGGAAAACAATTGGTGGGATAATTTTCATTGAAGTAAAGCCCAGTGATTCCAGCTGAACTTCAAACCGTTTGTTCAAAAGATGAGCAGTGAGCAAATCTATAATAATTCACTCTCCATTTATTTTTGGTAAAATATTTAAATGTAACAATTAAATTACTTATATACAGACATTCATACTCTATTTGAAACAGTGGGTGCGAAAATGCTATTAATCTCTTCACTCTTTCTTCTCTCCTTTATTCCTGGCGAAGTATTCAAATGCAGCCCCTGCCTTACCTCGCTGTGTCTCTTTCTCTCTAATTATCTGTGAGGTCAGTAAGCAAAATGGGGAAGAAGCCAGGAGATCAATACAAATTATCCCTGAGCAAACCAGTGCTGACAGTTTGAATTGCAGCATATGTTTACCCAAAATCAGGCAATTTATCTTAATATCAGCCGAGTAATGCAGCAAGGGTGAGAGGTCAGACAATCTCTCCACCTCATAATTACCCTCCTCTAAAACAGGAAAGTGGTATTGATTGGCCGCGGGCCGGGAAGCTGGGCGTGACTGGAACGTGCCAGCGCCCTAACCCCCCCCAACCCCCACCCAGACTCTCCACCCAGACTCCCCACCCAGAGCAGAATTTCTGGGATGTGTGTGGAGGGTTTCGTGTTCCCTTACCATGGCTGAAAACCCTTGCAGCTCTGGTGGCCAAGCTCCACACCCAACGTTAATCCTGCCCCCACCCTCCTCTCCTCCCTAGCTACATCTCTCTACACCCTGCTGGCAGTGTGAGGGAGAGGAAGTTATTGTTGCAATGCAGGCCGGCCTCCATAGAGCCCCCCATTGTAAAAGAGCACCCCAGAGCAAACGGTTACTAAGATAGGAAAAGAGTGCACAAGTGAATGTAGGGGTAGAACAGTAGGCAATTAAGTGTGCATGTGAATGGAACACTGCTTGTTAAGAAATGTACTTCAATTGGATGAAATATATTGAGCTCACATATGACACACTGTAATACGGTTTAGAATAATGTTGCTTCAAATTGTATATGGTCAGTCATCAGCATTTAGAGGATATTGACAATGTCTGTCTGTGTGCGTGTATACGGTCCCACTACAGAACTGTCAACTCATCAACTGACAGCACCGTTTAGCGCTAATGCAAGTCTCCATCAGCTGTCAACGTCATTTGCATTCAATCGATAGCAGATGGGGGTCTATGTCACCAATTTCATTACGTGAGGTTGTTACAAAGATCATCTCCATGATAGATGAGATGGCGGCACGTCAAGATGTGCTTCTCATAGCCCAGAGTTGCATTCCAATCACAGAACCTGGAGACATTCTCTAATCCTCATTGTGAAGAGCAAAAAATATATCTTGTTTACTATCTGGTATTTCATGCTAACTGGTATTTCATGCTAACCCCCCCCCCCATCGTAAGAAATGCAATCTCAATTACGTTAAAATATGTATGACATATCAGCATGCTCAAAAAAGCGAGTATTGTTGTGCGAAAGCCATGTGGCCAACTGCTCTGTCAGCGAAAACTCCTTTCTCCAAACCCACTGGCTATATCCAACAGGGCAGACATTCCTGGGAAATGTAACTTAAAACAAACAATACATTAAAAGCTATGCCGTTTTTCCTCTGTTTCAAACTACTTCTGGAATAAATACTAAAAAAGTAGATTATCTTTATTGTTCCAGTCTTGCATAGCTACCGTCTCCATGGCAGGCATCAGCGCTTTGAGTAGGTTGTGGGTGTATGCGTGTGTGTGTGTACCTGTGTGTGTGTGTGTGTGTAGTGTAGGCCCCAGCTGAGACAGAGGACAGGAGAGCGTGATGTATCACCCTGAGAGAGCCTACTGACAGCCTGTGATGATGGATGGCCTGATTATGGAGTGCTTTTTACACATACACAATTTACATCACACTGAGCAGCGGGAGCTGGCAGGCCTACAACACCCAAACACACCCCAACACGCACACACACTTGTTCTAGTGTGTACAGGCAGAAGGGGGCGAAAACGCCTAAATAAAGAGAGCGCAACATTCCAAGCAGAGTCTTGTAATGTAGAATCAATACGGATCAATCGTTTAAGGAGAAAATGGCCTTCCCTCACTTTCCCAAGCGAGCCTTCCCGGACACATCGTGTCAGGTCAGATTGCCAGGATTTTGTGTGGTTACGAGGGCCGCTGGGTTGTTCACTTAATGCGAGAGCAAGTGTGTGTGTGTGCGCGCACGCGTGTTGTCGCGTGCAGACATGCATTTCCCCCGGTCCTGTGTGTCATTGGCCTGGGCTCTATGTGTGGTGTTAGTGATCTTGTTTGCTTGTCTTCAGCGGGTTCAGCGAGCATTGTTGAGTTAACGCTGAAATTACACGCTGAGTAATGAATGATGGGCAAAATTACAGGCTGAACAATGAATAGAGGCAAACAGCTCTTATTAGTCTTCAACGAAAGCCATTGATTTATGAAGCTCCCACCGCTCTCATCTGAGTTACTTTGCTGAAAATGATATCTACATTGAGAAGTGATGTCCTCAATTACGTCGATCCTTCACCTCGTTGCCCATCTCTGTCCCCACCCTGCCCCCACCCTTCCCCCACCCTTCAACCCCCACGTTCCCACTGGTCCAGCGGTTGTTTAAATGGTTTAGAATCAGCGAGAGCCGCAAGGAAGCCTTAAATCACCCATTATGACTGTCATACATAAAAAGCCCCAGTCTTACCAAAGTCTGTCTTATGATTCATTTACTTTGTGCCGCTGATTCACGGCCCAATATGGCTTGCTCCAATTGACCATTTAAGGGGTGGGTGGGATTGATTGCTCTGTGTGATCTCCTGCAGTAGTTCAGGGGAACAGACGGGTGGTACAGTGGGTGCGGCTCTGGAGGGACAGCGACTTGCGCTAGATCAATTTGTGGACAGGCCTTTCACAGATTATTAACCCTCGGTTAGATTAACTCATCCCGCCATGTCTTTTGCACTCAATATTCCCAAGCACATAAAAAGAAGCGTGTCCGCGCTCTGAGCGATTCAGCAGGAGACCGGCTCTTCGCCGATCCAGTACTGAATCGTGTCATTTATTTTGCTAAATGAGAATGTAGCTTTGCCGGGGTCTACGAAACCTACGAGAAAGTATTATAGGGAGTTGCTGTATATTGCAGACATTGGTTGACCGTGTTTGTTTGACTACCCCTTGTCTAACCAACTGGTTCCATTTTCTATTTTCCAGCTCTCAACGAGCCAACCATCGACTATGGGTTTCAGAGGCTGCAGAAGGTTATCCCCCGGCACCCAGGTGACCCGGAGAGGTTACCAAAGGTCAGTGTTTGGTCTCATTTTCACAGAAACAAACGTAATAAACACCTGCATACGCAGCTATGCTAACACAACAAGAGCACCACACGAGACAAAACAACTTCAAATCCAAACCTTTAAACACTTTTGTGCGTCCACCTAGCATGTGGATATGTATTTGTTTAATAAGAAGAGAAAGAGGGAAGTAGGCGTGCAGTAAACTTCCTGTGTGGTAAAATAGCTCAATCAGATCCCATCTTTCCTCAGTAGTCTGTGGATAGGCTATCTACTTTCCTGGGCCGTCACTGCACCACTCATGTTTTCCATTCATTCTCCGTAGCTCCATTTGGTTTAATCGGTTGTTTACATGACTCCACGCCTCTATACCCTCCAAAACGTTATGCGTCTAATAAACCCAGTGCAACATTTTGAGTTGAAAGGCCCTTGATTTCCACATGCTTGTGACACATCAGGTAGCCTGCCATTTTGGCAGATTTCCACATGAAAAGGAGGCTACACATTTCCGCCCCTCTTTGATTCCTTCGTATTCCCGCTTCCTCTGATCTATTACTGGGCTCGTCAGATTGCGACCCTGATAATTCACATTTGCTATAACTGCCGTTCCAGATGCGTCAAATGCAATATTATGACTGATTAGTTTGCACAGACTCCCTTGGCATGCAGTAAAGTGGTGACCACCTCATAGTTTTAATAATACTGTAAAGCCTTTTAAGACCGTATCTATTAAAGCCCAGCATGCAACAGTGCAATATCATTAACATCCAACAGAATCTTTAATAAAAACAGGCTGTGTGGTATAGTATGGTCACTGGTCCAAGTCAGTGCGAAAGATATACGACAAGGCAGCCAGCGGTCTCCGGTGCACTAGCTTTATGAAGTGTTTTAATTAGACCACTGCCCTAATGGAGAGTCAAAACAACACCTGGACCTGAAATGTAACTCTAATTTAAACAATTTGTAAGAGCAAAGGAAATGTTTACTTAGCTTTTATTGCTGTGGTTTTGTCTACCTTTGGTCTCTTGGCATGCACACACTCAATGGATCAGTACGTGTGTTAAATTGACAGTTTGAACCTAATAGTAAGTATTGTGATGCCCACTTTTATTGTGCCATTCGGTTTCTTACTTGCTGAATACTTGCCTTTTGGGAATAAAACAATATTTTACTGTGAATCTGAAATGGGTTTCCTCCGTGTACTTACTTAATATAGCCAGTCTCCCTCTGGCCCTCACAACATGGCTCAATCTCAGGCTGAGATGAAACCCTGCACTTCCAATAAACAATATAAATATTTGATTTGGTCTCTAATGGACCCAAATACGGGGTTCAGGGGGCCATGTAAATGATCCTACAGAGAGATTCATCATTGTTAAGCTTGCCATCTGAGGGTCGCCCCTCGAGGTCAACAAAACATTCCCAATATAAGAGTTTCAGCCTGGCTGGCATGTACATTCGGAACAAGAAGGGAGACGGCGTTAAAAGAACAGCCATTACTGGCTGCAGGTGAGGCGAGAGACTCAATAAAAATGAGATAAAGCTGGAGGAGGTGAAGTGTGCATTAGCAGAAAGGCAAATCGACACCGGGCCCCCTCCCTCAATGACTTCACCCTCCAGTTGATAATATTACGGCTCTATTGATTTCCACCAGCCTTTTCCCCAGGACCAGTAAGACACGTGGTAATTGTGGGGAGACAGAAAGCCAATATGAGAGTGCTCAAGGATCGCAAGAGATGCACGCTAATATTGTTGCTTGCACTGAGAAAAGGACAGGAGGGAAGCATGCTCTGATTGAAGTTTACCTTGTATTTTAAGACATCACAGATGACAGACTGACCTATGGGAGGAGCAGCTATAACATCTAAAGCAAGTTAGTCCAGAGTGAATATGAATGTAATAAGTGTGGGCAGTCAGGTGGTGAAAAAGGAGATTGGTTTGTGGGGATGGCGTTAAGTGAACAGAGACTTAGAATTCACCCTCCTTTTTAAGGTCTTGTTATAAAACAATTTTCAATTCATCATATAAAAAAGAGAATCCATAATACCATTCTGTGCCCTGTGGCAGTAATGGACAAAGAGGTTGGATATCACATTATACCACGCTCAATTTCTCCTTTCTCTGCAACAAATTAGATTAATTACAAAATTAAAAGCAGAAACCCAATATTGTTTTATTATTAAGCTAAATGCATTAACTTTTTTTCCCCCCTCAAAATGAACACATACCAATTCTTTACCAATTCTTTGTGTAATCCTCAAGGAGAAAAATAAATCGTACAAATCTGCCCATGTCAAGCAATTACATATTTAAATTATATATTTGAATTTTGCGCTTTTAAAGTACCTAGATCTAATGGCCCTATCCTTTTGAATGTATTCATCACCTCAGGCTAGCACAGTAATTGGCTTACAGTTTTAAAACGGCATTACCAATCTAAGCTACATAACCTGGGCCCCCTTTTATGTACTGTGATAACATAAATACACAATACAAGCTAATTTAGCATGTGGAGAATCACATTAAGAGATTTGAGGCCACCTAGTAAACCATGCAATACCTATACATGTGCCATGTCTTTGTCCGGTAACAAGAGAGCTAATACGAGGGTTGTAATCGTGTCATGGTCTCAGCTGACCTGTGAAGAATCACTGTCAGCTACAGTAGTTGTTGAACATGTGTAAAACAAGGACTACCAGAATATGTGTCATGCCTTTGTCACAAAACAAAAGAGATCATCTATGGGCTTTAATTGTTTTCAATTTAACATGGTGTTCTGATATGTCTGTCTCCATGACAAGAAAGCCAATTACATTTTATGCTGAAGCAGTATCCACATTTACATGGAAATGCCCCCAGAACACCACTCGGTGCTAATCGTATTCACAGCGTGAGCCGATACGCGTGAAAGTGTCTCGTCGGAAAACAAAACAAACTCCTTGGTTGATTGGGTACCACACTTCCCATCATCCTCGGATATGACTAGGCCACCACTTAAGCATAGCCCTGCGAGTGAGCTTGGTTAGTTAAGACGCCACGGGGTAAACGACAGATTAAGGATGAGAGGCAATATCGTTTTCTCTCTCTTTTTTCAAGCTGTCCTTATGTTACTGCAGCAAAGTACCATATGGACAAGAAGGAAGAGGAGGCTTTCAGAGAGTGAAACATGGCTAGCGAACGTGACAGTCTTAATTGCTTTAATTGTTGTTTGAAATTGAGAGGCATGTAGAAGATCTTGAAATATGATAGAATAGATTATTGGTAATTATTAACTGCAGGAAAAATAAAGAAAAAAACACTTTGTTTCACTCAGTGAGCGAGAGAGGAATCTGTTCTGCCTGATGAGAACAGAGGAAGACAGCTGGTCCTCTCATTTGGTGTACCTGCTTCACGAAAACCATAATTCTTTATTTGTATGCAAACTAGATGCATGCAACGTCGGGCATACACACCAATTTCTGAGCTAAATTCCTATTTTAAAGAGACCCACCCGTCCGGTGACTTGGTGAATTCAGCTCTAACGTTTCTACAAGAGCATGGCAAATGCGAGAGGTGGATTCTATAGTGATTCATCTTGATAAATCAAGGACTTCAGGACAATGCTGCTCTTTGGGCTCAAATAATAGCCATATATGCTCCATACACCCTGCATATGTGCTGCCTTGAAAACACAGGCCAAGTCTTGGAGGCGATGTCTGTGTTTACGTCCATTTACGGCAGCTGCCGTCTTAAACCCAGATTAATTGCTATTGCCAAGTGATGGAACACTTCACACAAATTACTGAGGCCCGCGAAGGAAAACATGCAATGTGGGAAGAAAACAAGCACCATCTGAGTTGTTTCTGGTGACAGATTTGCATCGCTTTTAACCAGGGTTCTAAGGGAAAGTCAACAAACTGCAGCAATACAGCAGGTGACAGTAAACAAGCATTCAGATAAAACACCACTGTAATATCTAAAGCCTTTCTTTGTGAGAGTAAATGCTCCTAAATGGAGGAGATGGTTCTCTTAACATATTGCTTGGAGCATCACACTAAACAAAGCAATGCGGTGCTCCATGAAGGATTTCATTAAGTGCTCAATTCAAAGAACAGATAAAAATACACTAACAAGCCAACCTATTCTGAAGTAGAGCGGGGAATAGGATCCAGGGCCAACTCTTTCTCTGTGTTCAGAGCCAAAGCAACATGGCTAATCCTTATTGTGAGGCAGGGGCAAGCATGCAGACATGGATAAGACTAGATCCCATGCATCCGTGTCCCGAGGCACAAGCACCCGACTCTCGCTGGATGGGAAGTCAATTGTGAAGTCCTTTACAACAGCCAGGCAAAGAGGTTAATTGAAAAATTCCGTAATGTCATTACGGCAGAAGTAGATTAACCCAAG
The DNA here is from genome assembly GCA_016801125.1 of Novumbra hubbsi. Taxonomy (NCBI): domain Eukaryota; kingdom Metazoa; phylum Chordata; class Actinopteri; order Esociformes; family Umbridae; genus Novumbra; species Novumbra hubbsi. The sequence continues at coordinate 56,648 of JACXGK010001182.1, read as the reverse complement.
CTAATTCACTTTATTGTTCTGAGGCAAGGAGACTCTTGTGCCGAACTCCTGTGCAAGTGGAAACGCAAAATGAGTGGATGAGGTGTTGTTTTCTAAGGTTTATGCTAGTTTTATTAAGAGATTTGACAGTGTTCATTGTTCCCAGTAGTTCTGAGGGCTAAGGGTAGGTGGCATCAATCATTGTTGGTCATCTTGAAGAAAGGTCACCTCTACTTATCAACCCAACAAATACATCATATTTTCCCATGTCATGGGGTTTGTTGAACAGTATTGAATGAAGTTTCTGTCTCTCCTCTACTGTTCCATCAGGAGGTATTGTTGAAGAGAGCAGCTGACCTCGTTGAAGCGTTGTATGGAATGCCCCACAACAACCAGGTATGTCGACTTCATACGGGCCATAAGAAAAAGGCATCATAACTGTTAGCTGTAAGGACGAATAGGTCAGTAACCCCTTTGTGCTTCCCCCATAACGTTTCCAAGGAGATCATTCTGAAGAGAGCAGCTGACATAGCTGAGGCCCTGTACAACGTTCCCCGCAACCACAACCAGATCCCTTCCCTCGCCAACACAGCCTCCCATGGCATGATGGGAGTCAACTCTTTCAGCGGCCAGCTAGCTGTCAACGTGTCCGACTCACAGGGAAATGACCAGGGTAGGTGGAAGCCGCGCATCGTGTTCCAGGTTAATTCACGTTCGGCCAAAACCCAAGCTCAAAGGTCAAACAAATCCTCTAAACGAGCAATTCTCCTCTTCTTTGTCCTGGACAGGCTACAGCCGGAACACTAGCAGTGTGTCTCCACGAGGCTACATAACCAGCAGCACCCCACAGCAGACCAGCTACAACAGTGTCAGTAACAGTATGAACGGCTACGGGAACTCCGGCATGTCCAACCTGGGTGTGCCCAGCTCCCCTGGGTTCCTCAACGGATCCTCCGCCAACTCTCCATACGGAAGTGAGTAGCGCTCCCATCTCGGACTTGCTCAGGAGGGAGCGAAGGTTCAGATAGAAACGTGTTGTGTAGGGTGGCAGTTAATACTTGTCGGTGGAGAATCTGAATGAACTAAGCACTGTTCTTTACGTCTCTATCAGCAATGTTCCGAGCGTTTCGCCTCAATGAGTTCTTACATTCCCCTCCCCCCAAAACACATCTTCTCTGCAGTTAAACAAAAGAGCGCCTTTGCCCCTGTGGTCCGACCCCAAGCCTCCCCACCCCCCTCCTGCACCAGCGCAAATGGCAATGGACTGCAAGGTGAGCCCCCCTCACCCCCTCATCCATTCCCTTCGGACTACTGGGCAGATACCGCAGCTCATGCCTCTGTCCGGTTTGGTGAGGGACTAATCATTACAAATATGCATTTTAACAGGCTACAGTTTCTTATTTAAACCTTTGAGTTTCCATCCACAATACACAAACACGGGAGGCCCGCGCACACACACATACGCAGGCGGGGCAAACAACACCACACACAACCCATCCAGTAGAGCGAATTCGATTTTGAGGTAGAGGGCAAACACCTTCCCTGAATTGCGTTAGTAATTATGTTTATTTGATTTTGTGTGTGTGTGTGTGTCATGACCAACATGATTGCTTTGAAAACAAGCTTAGCTGTAGCATGTGCCCCAGGATTAATAACATTGAGCCTAATGAAGTGGGAAATTAAAGTTCATCTTGCAACACGAACAGACTTATTAATACATGTTGTGCAGAAATTAATGAGCAATGTCTTGGCATCATCTGTGCTGGCAAACTTAAAAGCATTCCAACCATGACACTGCAAACACTGAGTACAGTGCAATAATTCTTCATCCTGGCATTTGTACTTGCCACCTAATTGTTCAAATTGTCTGAAATACTAAGTATATCAACTCTCTCTATAAGGTATTGCTGCTAATGACATCCAAGCAGATGGTCTGTGTAAATGAAAGAAAGCTACCTTAAATCTTTGTCTAAGTTTGTAGATCATTATTTTTAACTTGCATTAGTGTTGCAAATGTGTATAAAATCGGAGGGGAGTCAGTGTGAGTCCAGCACTTGAGTGACAAGAAATAGGGTTGTAGCAGAGCATTGTGGGTAGCGGACGTGTTGTTAGTCCACAGTCGGCATTGCAGTCTCTCCTGGGAGTCTGGTTCACTGTATGCTGTTACCTCAACACTGGGAGGAATATCACACATAGCCATGCTGGCCTGCTGGGGCCTGAAATGTCAGCGCAAGAGGGAGGCTTTTGAAACGGTCCTGTTAGAGAGGCATACATGCAGACACACCCCACGAGCTCCACACAACTATCACACAGGGCGCACACACATGCACATTACATCTTTTATCATTTTTTGATACGTAGTAAATTGATTAATATTTTGCTCATTTATCTTAATCCAATTGACAAGAGGAATGTGCTAAATGCAACATATGTCTGTTTTCTTCCAGCTATGTCCGGCCTGGTTGTACCTCCAATGTAAATGCACTTTTGTGGTCTCGAGCACCAGTATACTCACCACGCCACAGGACACCACTTTATCACACAGCAAAGACACTGGTGTGTTAATGAAGATAAATACAGGATTTTCTTTTGAAAGACTATAAAGCATTTCATTAAGAACTCAACAATTTTAGCTTTTTCACTTATATTTTTCCATTTGATCACACTCAGAGAAGAAAAGGGATGGAGTGTTTATTTTGGACTTTTTGTGTTCAAATATTGTTTTGGCTCTGTCCAGTGAACCATATACTGGAAGGAACTTGGTGAACTAACTTTTTGTTCACTTTTGGTTTTAATGTAAACACTGATGAACATTTACCTATGGATTTGTTTGCCTCAGACATTTTGTTTCAACTCTCAACTTTTAATAGATTCACAATAGTGCATCTTTATAATGTGACTTTTTGTATTTTTATGTGTGAGAAAATACAGTGTGGGGCCAAGAAGGTTTACGATTTTCAACTGGAAAATATATGAGATACCTATATAATGTAGAAATCATTCATAGAAGCAAATGCAAGTAAATTGATGGGCTGGGTGGGTGGGCAAGATTGTATCATGTTTCATTCATACATCTTAAATTAAATTTGTAATTTATTGTAGCTAGAAATCCATCTTCGGAAGTGAAAATGATCTTGGATTCAAGAAGAACTCTGGCGTACATAGAACGTCTGGCTTATTTCATGTCTAGCTCTTCCTTTTAAGCAAGTGTGTTTTGCCATGTTTTTTTTGTTCCATTTTTTTGCTAGCACTGTATATTAATGCATTCCTTGGATACTGTGAAGTCTTTCTTGTTGACGAGGGCCATCCTCTTCCAGCTCCAAATTCCCTTATGTGTTTTCTATGTGGTTATAAAATTGTAGACTATTGTGATATTGCCAAAATTGCTAAATATTAATTTGTCCTTATTCGTGTTCTTTTAGGTCAACAACATGAATTAAACTTCTAAAAATAGAAAGTAGTTCATTGTCATATTTCTGTTCCAATACACACTTGCGCTCATTTGAGGGACATTTTGTAAAAAATCAACTATAAATATTGTATTTATCTCTGAAATTTTGTATATTGCTTTTCATTATGTATGTATTAATTGTCATGCCCTTAGTGATGCAGCACAGAGAATTTCAGCTAAGAACTGTTGCGTTCATGTTTTTTTTCTATTTGATAAAATGCAATGTCCATGTATTTCACATGTATCTTCAAAGTTTTGTTACTCTGTCAAGACTCTCTGTCCATTTTTTAAAAGGGAAGTCAAACTTCACTGTTTATTTTTATATTGATTTTAAATTATCTATACAGACCATTTTTGGAAAAAAAACTTTGTTGGTTGTATTGTAAAATAAATTGTTTGTGACCCATATGATAGTTGTTAAGATATGATAGAAACATTGTGCATGAAGGACAACCTTGGAGCAACAAACTCTATTTGTGGTTGTATTTTCTTTCTGTTTTGTAGAATGTATACAAGTAATTTTTACTCCCCACTGATGACACTTCCACATAACTTAAATGTGTTTAAAAGGAACACATTGAACATGTCAAAATCTGGAATGGAAACAGAAAAGAATAAATGAAGTTTTATTAAAATTTTTAGTAAAAACAAAATTTGCTAATGGACTGTATGTTCCTTTAGTTAACCCTACCAGAAATGAGCACCCTCGAGCCTTTTAGATTCAGAAACACTTTGCAACAATAAAACATGTTTTTCTATTAACACCTATTCCTTATCTTCTCTAAAAAGTTACAATGTATGTGCAGTTCTGTTCTATTGGTCCAGCAATCTGACATTGAGATATGTACATTCATATTGATCTTTCTATCTGCATCTCTCATTACAACCATGCTTTAAAATGGCCTTTTAAATGCATTGTAACCTTTCATAAATGGTGCGAGCTTTTTTATTCAAAGCACCCTAAAGAGACCCCATTCAAATCCCTCATTTCATTGCATTAGGCAGCCTACATAATAAAGAATCAATACATTGAAAGAGGAAGGTTATCCTTTGTCTATAAAGGGTTGGTATCGTTTTGAATCTCATAGTTTGAGTGCTGAAAGGGGGCCCTGTGAAATCTATACTCATCAAGTGGGTCAAACAGAGAGATAGAGCAGCCACAGGGAAGAATAGTCTCCCTCCTTTAAAACAACTAAACATCTTATCTGGCTTTCTGAGTGGGCCTGGAGACCAGGTCACAGAATGTCAATTTCTCATCAAGGCAATAGTGTCCACCACCATCCCTGACTACAATGCACAATTAAGGCTAGAACTCAGACCAAATGCAAAGGTGTTGTACACGCAATGCGCTTATTTACAATATTCGTCCTATGCCCACACAATTGAATGGAGAACATTTAAAGCATAACTGTGATCAGGGTCATCCTGGTAGCAGTGGTACTTATACAGTACCCTCAATCAGACGAGTCAGTGAGTCACAGCTGTGAACCAGTGGAGAGCATAGATCTCCCGTGCAGCCCACGCGATAATGTATGCTGATAGTGTGAGGTCTGATTTTGTATGTTTATCTCCGTTTGTGTCAATACACTACTTCAATAAGGAGTGTATTCAGCAGGTTTGGGAGGTATTCTGAATCATGACCGGTCTCTCAATCCCTGGTTTAAGAAGTATCCCCATACATGATGCTCCCACCACTATTCTTTACCTTAGAGATAATATTAGCCAGATGACGAGCAGTATCTTGTTTTTGCTAGATGTAGGGATTAGCATTCTGGCCTAATGGTTTAGTTTCGGTCTCATCAGACCAGAAAATCATTTTCCTTACGCTCTCAGTCCATTAAGTGCCATTTGGCAAACTCCAGGCAGCATGTGGCTGCCGTTTAGCTACTCTACCATAAAGACCTAATTGATAGAATGTTGCATGGATAGTTGTCCTTTTGGCAGGTTTTCCCATGGCTGCAGAGAAACTATAAAGCCCTGTTAGAGTGGCAATTATGTTCTTGGTCACTTCCTTGACCAAAGCCTGTTTTGCCCAGACTCCTAATTTGGCAAAATCAGCCAACTTTAAGAAGGGTGTTGATGGTTCAAAACGTTTGAGTGCACCGTGCTCCTGGGAACAATCGATGATTTAGCAATATCTTTTATAACGTTTCCCGGATCTATACCTCAAAATAATTCAATGTCTGAGGTCTAAGGAACGTTCCTTGAACTTCATGGCAGCTGAAGTGTGAGAGGTCCAATCCAGGTGGTTTTAAATCAAGTTCAAGATTCACCTTAAGAAGGATCAAAGGAAACAAGGTGCATCTCAGGTCAATTTGGATTGTTATGGTGAAAGTTCTGATTACATTTGAGCATTGAACATTTCAGTTACTGATATTCACTTGTACAAATGTGTTTTTCACTTTGCCATTATTTCTTAATTCTATACCCCATAATGTGTATAACACATCAAATCAATATGTACTTAATATAAAGACTTCCCAACTTGTTGGGGTTAAAGGCTTAAATTAGGGGCACATCAAGGTTCAGTATTACTCATAAACTAGAACTACCAAAGCAACATCCCCCAGAGTTCTGCAAAAACATTTAGAACTAGAGGTGTGTTACAGCCCTGCCCCACTGCCTTGTTCTAAATACCCCGGTAGACCATGGTGTTTTGGCACATTTGAACCATTTTTCTTGCAGTTTAACATGGAGGATAAAGGGAGGATGAAATGGGAGTGGTAATATTACCCTGGGACAAAGGGAGGAGCATTAACCTCTGACCAATCACGCTATGAAACGAAAGGTAAAACAATGTGCAAAAACTGCCTATATCCCCGCCTCTAAGACAAATCTCATAAAAAAGAACCATAATTCCACAAACCATGTAGTGGGCTGTTCACTAAGTGTAAGTATAAATGAAGCTTAAGGCACTGCATCACAGTGCAGAGATATCCACTACAAACAGGTTTCTGTCTTTGCTGGGGTTCCCAGGGGGCACCATACACTGGTTCAACAATGCCCGTAGAGGATGGAAGCGGCCTTAGGATGGACGTCTTAACTAATTGCTCTCTAGTGACTCCTCCAGGTGGCTCAGTTGCCGGCAAGCTGATTGGAGGTCATTAGTCATAAGACTGTCCCCTCTGATGGGCTGATTTCCACGGACTTCCTGGTTGAGCAAGCAGTGTGAAAAGAAGCGTGGCAAGGGTTGTTTCAGAGGATGAATGACAATAAAGACACTGCATTAACATTGCTGGTGGGGGTTCAAAAGAATTCCAACCCAGCCATAAATGAAGGGTTAGGCATTGTCAATATATGTCTATCAATGAACAATGATTTGAGGTGCATCATGATTTAAAATAATCAATAATAGTGTAACAAACACAGTAACTAAGCATTTTGGTGCATAACAAGTATTCCAGGCAAGGATAAACGTGTGCTAGGAAACAAAACATACGAGGCACTCTCTGTCCCAATAGCCAGCCAATAGCCACAGCACTCAATCACGGTGAGAGCCTCTTTATGAAGGACTCTAATGGCCACCCTCCACTATGATTTTAATGTGTGCATTAAATATTTATAAATCCTGAGTCAATAATGCCCCGTAACCAGGGCCTTGCAACCACATAGACCATGTGGCCATCGTGCTCTCTGACACAAGCTGGGGTCAAAAGGTCATGCAATCAAAGGAGGCCAAAGCTCAACACATCCATATGTTGCTACTCTTATCAAGACTTTTGTCAGTAGTGGCTATCTGTCAAAAAGGAGAAATATTGAAAGCAATATTGATCTTAACTAGCCTTGTGTTGCAGAGGGACCCGAGCTTCAAGCATCTGCTTGCATATTGTTCTATTCAGAAATACCCTATTTTTATCTTTAAAGTTTACTATTTTAATTGCTGCTTACCTAGCTCCGGTATTCTACATAGTTTCTCTCTTTTATTTCTCTCAGGTGTGGGTGTCTTAGATGCAGTACCTGGTCATACAGTATCGCAAAGATGTTCCTATGGTGTTCAGGTAAAAGATTGTGCCCCGATGATAGCAACACACAAAAGCTTGACTGGACAATGGGCCAGTCAATAGGGAGCTTCAGTTGAAAGAGTCACAATGGCTGTGCATGCTGGGAATTGGGCTGGAGGATATAAAGGAATTAAACCTACATTGAGGCCATGGAGGACAGGCATTCAGACGAGGTTTTGTTTGGTATTTATCAACCCACAGCCTCCCCTGAGGAAAAACATTTCAAACTGACCTTACAAGTGAATATTACCTTACGCAGGCAATGTGTAGAACTCATTCAGGTGGATATATGTTCACTGTCAGGGGTGCTGATATAATAGCTTAGTATCCCGTGCATACTTTATCAAGACAGCGCCAACTGTCAATATAAAAAGGTGATTCTTTGTCTTCGCTCCGGTTAACACTGACAAAGACCGATTGGTTTATCTATCTGTTAGCAAGACAAAATAAAAGTTGGATCTACAAAAGATAAACTGCGTAACAGCAAGAGGATAACATATGCTACAAAATGTATGCATTTGGGTGTCATTTAATTCCTTAATGCATTTGACGCACAGCTGAAGCATTTTACTGTGTGTGCTTTTCCCAAAGCACACTCCACCAATAGCAGTGGCAATTACATAAACTCCTGGTCAAAAAGTGAGAGACTACAGAGATAAAATATCACTTCAACAAAATGTTTATTCCACACTCTGACACGGAACCTTTTACAGTGCTTTGGGCAGTAGTTTTGGATATGATATAATCTATTAATAATGTATTGGCAATGGATTACATGAAAAAGATAGCAGAAATAACATCCAATATTCATGCCCCCTGAGCTTGACTATGTCCAATCCGTTTGTCCCATAAAACCTCACCCCCATTTCCATATCCGTATCCGCTGAGGGTCGTGACAGGTCTGCCACACAAAGACTCACAGAACGGCTTAACTCGGGAAAAAGACTGTAAAAATCCTGTGGATTTCAGTACCCTTATGAAAAAGCCGAAAAACCTGCTACGGTATTTCCCTTTTTAACTGCGCCACTTGAGAAATTGACATGCGTCTGAAACATGGCATGATGCTCACAGTTACTGCAGTTCCTTGGCGGGGAATGTTGATACAACATCTGCATGCTATAGAAAGTAATAGAAGTAGCAGAGGTGGCAGCTGCAAAGCAACAGGAAGCAGGCCATTTTCAGTCAGCACCGCTGTGCCAACCGCTAACTGTCTGCCAGCCGTGGACGTAGTCGACACTGAGTAGGGGTTACTGTGACAAAATGGCAGGTCCTGAGAGCTGTGCATCCTAGGGGGTGACAAGCACCAGTTTGATTGTCACTGAGGCTTATTATCCGTGTGTTTTAAGAAACCCACGCTCGGGTTGTTACATATTGCATGTGAATGTAACTGGAATCTGTTACCTTACCAAAAAAAAAAAAGATTAAATGGGCACTTTTAAAAAACATCTCAAACAGCAGTCAGAGCCATCAGAAAGTTCCATAAACTTAACAACTACGCTTATCCTAAATGCCTGTACTCCCCGACAGGGGTAGTGTGAAATCCTTTTTCATTCCAGTTAATTAAAGTGTGCCAAATCACAATTCAAATAAAAACCTGTCTATTGTTCCGCACCCTGCAGCAAGAATAGAATGTTGTACAATGGACCTATTTGCAACTAGGACACTGTAGAATAACCATGTACAAAATATCTCATTGGTCTGAAGGTCATTTTATGTGTTGTCCCAGCACTACACAGTAAATGGGGTGAATACATTAAAATGTTCACAGACACTACTGATTTGATTCTATGCGACTGTCATCAAGTCCATCCTTACCACCTCGATCAATGTCTGATTTGAGAAGGTTTGCCGGGGTCCAAGGGCAAACTGCGAGGGATTGTACGGTCCACTAAAAGGGTTATCGACCACCACCTGCCCCCTGAGGTCCTGCACAACTCCAGGGAAAGGAAGCATAGAGGAAAACGCATTGCTGACCCCTGGCACCCCTCTTCTAAAGACTTCCTTCTAGTTCATGTCAGGTCATGACCAAAACGTCCTGCCACGTGAACAGCCTCTTCCCTGGTGTTGTGTCGCTTGGTCCAGGATCATCTGGTCATTCATGGACCAAGCACATGGCATCGTCATCTTAGACACGACCATTAAACTTAAAGTGGTTCTTCCGTTGTTTCCCTTTAAAGAACGTGTTTTGGTTCTCACTGAGGATTCTATATGGAACCCCAAACTATTCTACAGGTAAACATAAGTAGTTTTGCTAGAGAGCCGAACAAAACTTTGATTGTTCATCTGACAGGATTTTGCATTCATAGTGGCAATACTATGTTAAGCTGTCAAATTCTAGTACATGCAAATGTATTTGCAGAACAAAGGTAAATTGATTATTTCACTCAACAATATAGTGCTAGGGCAAACAAATCTTAGAAAGACTCGTAACAAGTGATGTCCCACTAAAGCCAGTGAAGGACCTTTTTCTGAAAAGTCCCTGTCACAACGAGCCAAACCTGTAATGATCACTGCTTTCGCAGATGAGGCCTGCTAATACCGCTTTTCCATAAATAAATTTGGCCCCTCGCCAACAAAAAAAGAAGTGTTTGAATACACAGATTTCTTGCACAATTGCAGATTGTCCCCTCCCAATTTTGTTAAATTTGCACTTATGGTCTCATCGTAGCAACACCTGGCTGGCACAGGATTTGAACAAGAAAAGCACTTTAAAGGACATCTTGCCAAAATGTTTTTCACAATGCTTGCTCAGACAGGACAGGCTCTTGCCAGCACCTAAACATTTGAGAATGCATTCACTGGCCACAACTGACCTTGAACACAGAGTTGCTAAAACACAACAAGTCAAGGCAACCCTTGTCAGACAACAAACCTGGGCCCATTATAAGTGTGCTGTGTCTAGGTTTTAAACTCCTGATGCAGTTATACTTTAAGGCAAACAAAAGAAACATTCTACTATTTTCCATATTGACTTAACAAATACAAAAGAATTAGCTTTTGTATGAACATGAATCTTATCTGTTATACAATATAACATAGAAAGTATAGAAAGATAATACAATTACTACTGGGCTATGGAGAAAGCCTTCTCATAAGTCGTTTTACATATCAGCACACACATTGAGAAAAGGACTCAATAATAGAACTACTAATAGAATTTCAACAAGATATTAGATACACATCAATATCTAAATAACATCTCTAGTCACTGAACCTAAAATAGGTAAAGTGTTTTGCACAAGGTTGGAGACGTATTTGGCACAAGTCTCTTATTTCCCCTGTCGTGATCCAGTCCACTCCTGGCCCAGATTATATAGATCTCAGTCTACGGGAGGCAGAGGTGCTGACGGAGCCCGGGGGCTCCCAGTCAGTCTGGGGGACTATAGGAGGACTGGAGCCAGAGGGTCCAAGAGCCTCTAAAGTGTTGCCCAATGGTTATCAGAACAAGACCTGCAGGCTACACCTGCAACTTCACCAGCCTGAGACACACTAGCGCCCACTTTCTGACAACTAGGCTATACGTCAGGGTAAAAGCATGAAGGAATACACACACACACACACACTAGGAGCCTGTCTCTAACTGCAGGGCATACACCAGCCGGCAGTCAATATGCACATACACCATCGCAAGGTTGGCTTACAAGCTGCCTACAGGACAGTAACAGGGTGACGTTGCCGGTGACACACTGAGAGCACATCTGCATGGCCTTGTACAGGTCTGGCTGCATCCCGTTTGGCCTCCAGAGCCATGGTAACGGTGTCAGTCATGACATGTTGGCCAACAGAACAGAGGAGAAAGGCTCCCGTCTAAATGTCTGGTTCCTCTTTGTTTCTTGGTCTACATACCGGTTTTCCCTCACCGCAGTAACAGAATTGAAATTCACACAATTGATATTTAACACAACTGAAATTCTAACAAAACCCCAAATAAGAAGAGTACACATTTTCAGGTATATTTTAGGTTTTTGTGGCTCTGGCTTGTGGCAGTGTGTATTGTTACAGGAGTACTGGAGCCGGCAGCTGTGAACCTCTGATCTAACTGCATGGTACCGTGCGTCCAAGGCTTTACAGAACAGTCCAGAAGGAAAAGGAGGGAACAATACAGGGCAGCAGAGCCATGACACACGTGTGTAGGACAACCCTTATCTTCATGAAATCCAAAAGAGCACTTTAAGCAATATCTTGTGTGTGTGTAAACATGCGGTACATTGCAAAATAAGGATTCTGGATTTGAAGTAATGTCTTGCATGTTGAGTAAGCCAGTTGTGACTGAACAGGAGTTGTATAGTGAGTGGCCACAGTTTAGGTGGAGGGACCAACTCGACTGTGTAAGGTGGGAGCGCAGCATGTCCGTATCTAATGCGGGGGCAGACAATTACTCTGTCATGAAGGGGGGCAGCAGGATATGAGATGGAAAACAGGGAGTAACGTTAGAGACAGGATATAACTTAGAAGATGGAAATGGTGGGAATTATTGTTGTAGGAGCCAAAAAAACCACACCATCAGCAGTTATTAATTCAGCCCGACTTGGTCACAGCCTTTTAATATCAGTGTGAAGGCCCCCTTTCCCTAGTCCTTCAGAAGCTCTTTTGAGTGCAAATGTGTGTATGCGCCTGTGAAAGGGGGGTTAATAAATGTTGAATCAAACGTAGCACACGACACTCACACTCCTTAAGGGTTGACCATTAGCAGTGTGTGGGTGTATGGGGAGTGTATCAGTGTCTGGGTGATTTATGAAGTCAAACTCAGTGGATGCTATTGTAATGATCTTCGGGGGCAATGGTGTGGGGGGCAGGGGAAGTTTTTTGGTCTATTTTGAGAAAATAAACCCCCCCCAAAAAGAGCTGGTTTAAGGCCACAGCGGTAAGGGGGAACTCAGATTTCATTTTAACCCCAAGTAACGAATCTAAAAAAACAGCACAGACGATAACGTGGTAGCCAAACTAATTTCAATAATCTCACTGCCTATGTAAATACCTTCAAGCACTTGACTTGATACTGTGTACTAACGTAAACATATTGCTAATCCAAGTTACCATAGTTTGCACTACGTAATGCCTGCATGTTTTACATGATTCTTCTTTCTGTTGTAGCCAAAAACATAGATTAAATTTCGCCACCAGCGAAGAAATGCTTATAGTGCACTTCAGATAGTACTCCTTTTACCCAGGACCCCTTGTGGCTCTGTCACAGTAGCCTTGGTTAAGACCCGACTGTAGCCTTTAGACACCACAGGTATCATTATCCCTGTGTGAAACGACACACTGGAACTCATTCTTCATCTGCCTGTCTCCAGCACGCTCCCTTCCTCCTCGGCTGGAATGGTGCTCCGATGGCAGAGTCAAACAGTGCATTCAATGATGCTTCGAAATGTACAACAGAATTGAAAAAAAGCATTAAGTAGGAGTTAGTAAGATACCAGTAAGCAAACATTGCATGATTGTCATGTTCACATGTATTCAGACCACATCTCTCATCATACAGAATTTTAAATGGAGTACTGACATTGTGTTGTGTTTTTATATTTTAATGAGGAACAACAAACACAAACTCAATTATTAGGGAGTGACATTGTCCAGTATTTTCTCAATTGTACCCAACTTTACCAGTTGCATCAAAGGCACTTCACAAATAAAATATATATTACACTTAAACTGTCATCTGGTTACATACAGCAAAATCAAACAAATAACAGGTAGACATGAGCGATGTCACAAATGTATGTGATGTGCAATTGATACAGACATATATAAAACAAATCTGTGAATAAAACCAGGTAAATAGTATGTAGCATACCAAAATAAACATTTCATCACACAGCAGTAAAATAACCCAAACACACACAAAAATTAACTTGTGTATTGCCTAACATGTATTAATATGATAAATTACAAGGAATTTGGCACTTGGCAGCTTCTCCCACATGTGCAAAAACAATACTGAGCATGAGGAAAATCACAACATGGTAATTTATAAAGTGAGTTTGTGTGTGTGTGTGTGTGAGATAGTTTGAGAGAGAAAGAGAGTGTGTGTGTGTGTGTGTGTGTGAAAAAGGCCCAGTCCCAAAAAACATGTTGAGAACAGAGGATTTGATTAGTAAAAATGACATACTGGTACCTAGCCTGTCAGAGGGCAAGGTAGAGCCACTACCAAATGACTCACTCTTGGAGATCTGAAAGGAACTGAAAAATCAGTAAAGGTCAATTGAGAAAGGCCTATGACTCAAGTGTTGGTTCACATTTAGTGGACTTAATGTAATAGAATTAGAATCTAACAGGCATTTGACATCATTGACAGGTGTGCAAGAGATCCCAGGTGCAAGAATGTCCTGTCAAAGCAGAAAAAACCTGTTTTAGCATAATTTCCTCAATGTTTTTTTCTAATCAAAAAATATATAGTTACTTCCCTTCACTTCCCAAATCCAAAGTTCTTAATATCCAATTTTAGTTTACAAAACCACTAAAACATTTTATGTATGACATGAAAAACAGTAGTGCATTTCGCAAACAACCCTTTAGAAAGCTAGTAACAATGAGGGTAGACGCTTCAGAAACCAAAACAATGAAATGGAATGGAATGCACATAGCACTTTAACTTATTAAGTAAATGTTTGCACATGTAATATTTATTTAATTACATCATGTCTTGCACCATAGCACCAAAGAAAATTCCTTGTATGTGTATATGTACTTGGCAATAAAGTTTTTGAATGGTTAAAGACTTGAATGGTTAAAGACTTGATGGATGTAGCCATTGGTTTAATTCAACTGCTCTACACTGCAGACTTGCTTTTGGATTGAATTCAGGCATAACAGCGACCTCTGCCCTTAGAGCAGTTGTAATGCAGTATAACAGTAGTTTGTAGCAAATAGCCTGCTGCGTTCAAAGGAACTTGCACTGCTCCAATTGTTCAGTGTAACTGCGGTAGACATTTTTTTTTGCAATAATACAGTTCTCTGGAGTTCCTGTACTTTTATGGCAGTTTCAAAACTTTCACTATCAGTTTCAAAGCTGTCACTTCTGTTATAAGTTGAACCGCACTGTTAATTGTCTTAAGAGGAAGACAATTCACACACTTATAGAGCTGGAAAGTAAATTGAAACAGTTAATATGATCATTGTACGTGTTTCTTTTAGCATAGAAAGCAAATTTGCAGCTATTCTTTTAACAATGAAAATGAAGCATTACCAATGTCCAAAATATTCGTTTTAACTGCAGTTACTGCACTTTTATTGCGTAAGGGCATTCTCCAGATCAATGTTTATTCCCCAGATATTCATGTCTTCTCACATGTCAGTATTATTTGTTTTCATTTCTATTTCCCCAGATATTCATGCGTCCTACCTCATAATATTATTATCTTTTTTCCCCCCATCCACAAAAGCCATGTCGGAAACCATTGTTCCATTAAATCTAAAATTATTGCATTCATGTAGGAAGGAAAACGACTCAAGAGAGATCATTTTGGGAAAATATTATTTTAGAAAAAAACATTCCAGCAATGACTGCCAACCGAAACTTGAACCCATGGGAACATACTACGTCTGTAATTGTTCACTGGCATTTTCACAATACATTCTGACAAAATCCCATTAATTACACAGTCAAATGAAGTAACAGAAGGCAGTAGTATTGGCATAAAGATGAAGAAGCTCTGCGTGGATATGTGTACGGGTGTTTCATGTGCCACTGCAGTACAGTTATATACTGTACTTTATTACTTAACACTAAAATCAAACATCGGGTCTCAATTAACAAAATATATAAGAGAACAAAATCCTTACTGAACATTGTGTAATTTGTTAGAACAAAATGACATGACAACGTTCAACAGAAACCAAAACCGATTGAGGGCTGAATTCAAACGCACACCTAAAATCACAAAAAGTAAACGAAATCACAGGCTGTTCAAACTTGTGTGAATTTCATCATGGCCCCTCTTGCGACTCAGTAGTGTGCATGGCCCCACATGCCTCAGGACACTCCTCACAATGTCTGGGCTTGTTTCTAATGGTGTCCTGGGGGTTCTCCTACCTCACCTGGATTAGAGCATCAGTGAGCTCATGGACAGTCTGTGGTGCGACATGGTGTCATTGGATGCACTGATACATATTGTTCCAGAGAATCTCAATTGATTTCAGATCTGGGGAATGTGAGGGACAGTCAATGGCACCAGTAGTGACAAGGACACTAGCAAAACACAAAACTAGAGACTAATCAGTCAGGAAGGATAAGAAGAGAGCAATTGTCTGTGGCCACCACCTGCAAAACAAGTACCTTTTCTGGGGTTGTCTTGCTGTTGCCTCTCCAGTGCACCTGTTGTTTCATTTGCACCAAAACAGGTGACATTGATTCACAATCGCTTATAGGTCCTAACTGGACAGATTGATATCCCTAAAGTTTAATTGACTTAGTGTTATACTATAAATGATTACTTGTGCCTTTAATTATTTTGAAGCAGTGATTTTAAAATCACCTACAGAAGGTAAGCAGGAACGTTACCCCATTCTAAGGGCCCACTCAGGGGTGGATGGAGCCCAACAGTAACCCTACCAACACCCCCACACTTTTAATACTATTTTGGAAAATAGTACACAGACTGGACAGTATTAATAAGCAGAACAGAAGCAAATAGAAAAACAAAAACATGAAAGCTCTCCCTTAGGTGATACAGAGCTTTTTTTATTATTAAAATAAGGCACAGCTGACACACATTTCCTTGTGAAGCTGTCCCATGTGTCCATGTCACACAACTATGTACGGGTTTCCTTAGCAATGGTTCATTGTTAACAACACATCTTGTTTACTGTTGGATTTCACAGAAAAGGATAGAGTTGTGATCAACAGATTTTTTTGCATTTTAGCACAAAGCATAATACACTGTACGTAGGATTATTTACTAAGTCCCTATAAAGTTTAACTTATCTGCTTAAGGAAGCAGTTATTTTGGTTGTCTGGAAAACACGTTAACCCAGTTTTGTAAAATGGAATACCACACTGGACCCAGTTTTTCTCAGACTATCAGAAATAAATGCATATATAATTAATACAAATGGAAGCTGCCTTTCATGGCAGTTCTGTTCATTGTATTTCTATGCATTTAGTCCAATCTATTAAATTACATCCGTAAAAAACAATATTTTAACAAAGAGAGCAGTTGTCTTACCATACCACTCCCATGCGCTTCAGTCCTCCCCTTTTGCCCTCTCGTGGTTGAGAAGCCATTGTTTCAGATGGTCACCTTTGCCACCCATGTATTGTCCACTCTGACCACTGCTGGAGATGACTCGGTGACAGGGGATGAGGAGAGGAACCTGAGGTTACCCAGACAAAATACCATTGTTTGGCAATATTGTTTAAAATGCAGGCCTGTACTCTTGTTACACACCAACATTAAGTCAAGCAAAACGAGGATTCAGAAAGTGTGTTCTCGTGGTGACATTGATAATGAATGCAGCAGTACGTTTTGGCATTGATGGGAAAGACTTACTGAGGCATCAGTAACGGGAAAACACGAACATATGAATTGATCTTCTTATTTGATCGCGTAAAACAAGCCACGTCAAAAGTTCCTGGTTAAATCCACACAATGTGACGGTTCAGAGTATAAGACATGATGTTAAATTGCATAGCAATCGAGCGAAAGGGCCAAAACACCAGCAGGATGAATACACAAGGCTGAGGGTGTGAACATTAAGATATGATAATCCTGTGATCATTAACAAGAGGAAGTCAATGGTGCCTTCACAGTCCATGAAGTCAGTTGCCAGGGGGTCTGGAAGTCTTCATAAAGGAAATGACCGGGGAAAGATTCAAGGAGCAAGCTAACATACATTTATTGATTGTGAATTGACAACAACAATAGCGGCACCAGCGTGGGCATTAAGGTCTATAAAGTCGTATTTCTAGGCATTAGTCTAGCCTACACAGAGCTGCTCAAGCTTGTCAATGCCTGGGCACTGCAGACATGATCAAATATTAGCAGTGCCATCACCTATTATATGACAGCCCTGAAATTAAACTAGTCGTTTCAGTTGATTGGTTTTAATCATTTCATGTACCTTCAGTCTTACTGTAACGGTACAACTGCAGGAAATCCTATGAGAACTGACTCATTAAAACAACTTTCATGTCAACCGCAATATGACTTTCCAACCCCAGATAAACATTACTGACAAAGGGATGTGACAACACTATGTGAATCGATACTGGGTTCCACAGGTTTGGAGTGCAGTCAGGGTTGGGTACTCTCAAGGCCTTTGGATTAGCCTCTTCACTTGGGGATAGAACACTACACTAAGTCTTATCAATACTCAAATCCTGGTGAAGAAGTGACACAGAAACTAAAATCAATACTTTGCCGAGATTTTCACAGATTAAGCCTAAGTGCATCAGCAGTACTGACAAGTAATTGTAAGTGAGCTGTGATCTTGATCTAGATCTGTATGACAACTTCATTGGTCAACTTCTCCTGGAAGGTAGAGAATAACTTTAGAATGTAATTGTGGGTAAATTTATGTTTACATATTACAAAACGCAAGTAACAAAGCAACACAGTTACGTTACACATGATATTTTGTTTCACACAAAAACAACTATTGGCCATCTTGTTAAAGGTGAATTTGTCCATGGGTCTCTTTATAAAACTACCATTACTGTCCAGCACATGCCTATAGCACTACATAGTTAGATCTAAACTGACTTTCGATCAACAGTTCGGATGAAAAGACTGCAAAAAAATGAAAAGTTAGAGGGCAAACGATCAGAGGCTGATACATTTGAACATAGCCTTTACAATGATGCAGATTAACATTGGAATATAATTACAGAAAAATAATGCTTAATTTAATTCTGCAATTGGTGGATAATCTATTCCTTAATGACACCAACCAACACAAGCATTGCCAAGTTATAAATAAAATGGAAAAACAATGATTATATCTTCATTTACAGATACAGTGGGGTAAACAAGTATTTGATACACTGTCGATTTTGCAGGTTTTCCTACTTACAAAGCATGTAAAACAAAAAAAATCCAGAAAATCACATTGTATGATTTTTGAGTAATTCATTTGATCACCTACCAACCAGTAAGAATTCCGGCTCTCACAGACCTGTTAGGTTTTCTTCAAGAAGCCCTCATGTTCTCCACTCATTACCTGTATTAACTGCACCTGTTTGAACTCGTTACCAGTAGAAAAGACACCTGTCCACATACTCAATCAAACAGACTCCAACCTCTCCACAATGGCCAAGACCAGAGAGCTGTGTAAGGACATCAGGGATACAATTGTAGACCTGCACAAGGCTGGGATGGGCTACAGGACAATATGCAAGCAGTTTGGTGAGAAGGCAACAACTGTTGGCGCAATTATTAGAAAATGGAAGAAGTTCAAGAAGACGGTCAATCCCCCTCGGTCTGGGGCTCCATGCAAGATCTCACCTCGTGGGGCATCAATGATCATGAGGAAGGTGAGGGATCAGCCCAGAACTACACGGCAGGACCTGGTCAATGACCTGAAGAGAGCTGGGACCACACTCTTAAAGAAAACCATTAGTAATGCCTGCGCTGCATGGATTCAAATCCTGCAGCGCACGCAAGGTCCCCCTGCTCAAGCCAGCGCATGTCCAGGCCCGTCTGAAGTTTGCCAATGACCATCTGGATGATCCAGAGAAGGAATGGGAGAAGGTCATGTGGTCTGATGAGACAAAAAGAGCCTTTTGGTCTAAACTACACTCGCCGTCTTTGGAGGAAGAAGGAGGAGTACCCCAAGAACACCATCCCAACCGTGAAGCATGGAGGTGGAAACATCACTCTTTGGGGATGCTTTTCTGCAAAGGGGACAGGACGACTGCACCGCATTGAGGGGAGGATGGATGGGGCAATGTATCACGAGATCTTGGCCAACAACCTCCCTCAGTAAGAGCATTGAAGATGGGTCGTGGCTGGGTCTTCGAGCATGACAACGACCCAAAACATAAAGCCAGGGCAACTAAGGAGTGGCTCCGTAAGAAGCATCTCAAGGTCCTGGAGTGGCCCAGCCAGTCTCCAGACCTGAACCCAATAAAACATCTTTGGACGGAGCTGAAAGTCCGTATTGCCCAGCAACAGCCCCGAAACCTGAAGGATCTGGAGAAGGTCTGTATGGAGGAGCGGGCCAAAATCCCTGCTGCAGTGTGTGTAAACCTGGTCACGAACTACAGGAAACTTATGATCTCTGTAATTGCAAACAAAGGTTTCTGTACCAAATATTAAGTTCTGCTTTTCTGATGTATCAAATACTTATGTCATGCAATAAAATGCAAATGAATTACTTAAAAATCATACAATGTGATTTTCAGGATTTTTGTTTTAGATTCCGTCTCTCACAGATGAAGTGTACCTATGATAACTATTACAGGCCTCTACATGCTTTGTAAGTAGGAAAACCTGCTAAATTGGCAGTGTATCAAATACTTTATTTGATATAAAAGTAGGGAAAGACAAGAAGACCAAAACATGCTACAATCCATGTACCAGAGGCATTGGCTTAGAACACTGGATCACTCTAGGACACCCAAACGGTTTTCAATACTGCCTTTGTATAGCAGGGTGGGGGTCAATTGGGAATTTCAACTTGAGTAGAAATTGGAATTGGCCACACCGAACAGGAAACAGAATTTGAATTGAAGGAAGTACAATTGATTTACAGACAATTAAACTGACATGAATCATATTGCATTCATTTGACAAGCATTTTGCTAAAAGCCAAACACCTTTTACAAACAAAAAAGTATAATGTAGCATTTTAATCATTAGTTTGATTTGAACTCAATTACAGGATGTTACTCCAATATAGATATAGAGAAAGCATGAGCCCTAAAATGTATGGTTCGCATCATAGCCTACACTGCAAGAATAACATTTCTTCACGATTGGCTGATCCCTACTGATGACCCGGTGGTACCGGACTCCTAGAGGATCATCAGGAGGGGTCCACCAACTGACAGTTGGTATCCCACCTTGATGACTACATACAAAATGCTGGATGAAGCCCAGGCTAGTATGAACTTTTGACAACTAGAGGCTTGCACTGAAAGTGATCCTCTGGTCAAAAATTGCATGCGTCAACAAATGGTTTCGTTCCACATCATTCTCATTTTTACTGACGGACGGATAGATGAGTCAGTGTCATGTATGAATGCATTTTGACAGTTAAGGCCCAATCCACGCTTCATCGATGGGTATTGCAACTCACCAGGGATTTTCACTGGGTAATCTATGGCAGCTCTATGATTTATACTTGTACATTTTATACTTAGTTTCACTTTGTATTCAGGCACTTTCATTGAAGTGATTGAGACTTGATGTGCAAACTGACGGCTTAAATTTGGAGGGGGATTTTCATCAATATCAGACAAACCATTCAGAAATGACGGCACATTTGTCATTGCCGCATAGTAAAATCATTGTGATTGTGAATCTTGCTTGTGGTTTAGACTAGTGATCCCGTTCAGGGTTTGGGGGTTATTAATTGGTTGCCTTGCCTCATCACACTAGCTCCCAGCAGATTAGTTGATGTTGAGAAATGTGTCTTCTGAAGCACATCCAGAGCTATTCATGTTTTTATCACCCTTGTCAAGCAATGAGAAAGTCTATACCAGAATACTTACATGTCAGAAAGCATGCACACTAATTTGATGGAGCGCACAGTGAAGGCCGGAAAGTAAAACATTGCGAAATAAGCAAAAACTGTCCCTCAACTCCTGTTATGTACTTCTGATTTGATTTGTCCTGTCCACCTTCTGCTGCTAGATATTCTTCTAGAATTTTGCCAGTGTTTAACTGCATCCCATTTCTTCGTATCTGAAATCCCAGTCTGGCAAATGCCAATACTGATACCATAAATGGAGTCACCAACACACATGAAAATCAGGAGGCTGGTGCTCAGTAATAAATACCTACACATACCAACCAGACTTAATATTAAAGTTTAAGATTAAGTCTTGTTTATACATGTTTGTGTTTATTTTCAGACCAAGTTTCATTGGAGGGATCGAAGCAAGCAATTTAAGTTAATTAGCTAGCTACAGTAATAATGGTCATACTTAGGCAAAGGGGGATTTCCTGACTACCTTTAGCTAATCTTGAAAGTGCATACGTGTCAATTAAAGACAATGTTACTAACCGGGTTCCTCCTCATGGCCCCGCCCACAGCCCTCACAGCCTTGGGGTTTCCTGCCATCTCAGCCAGACCCTTGTATGAAACGGTCTCCCCCACCTTCACTTCACGCAAAAGAGTCTGCAAAACCCTGCTGGTGAAAGCATCTAAAAGAGAAAAAGGAGTGGGAGTTATAAAGACGGTGGCTCAATTAATGAGTGAAATTCCTAACACCAACAAAATAATAATAAAAACAAAGCCTCGCATTACTCATTGGTATTTTTAGTTGAGCAAACTATGATATTGAAAGACTAAAGAGAACTCGTTATTTGAATAACTCTTTTACATGAATATACAATTATTTCTGAAGAAGGACAATCTAGGTTATATTAGATAAGGTCACAGCTAAAATTAAAAGTTTGCTCTTTCATTTAGAAGGATTAAGAGAGGCCAAATAGACCCCAAATCTGCTCTAATTTTTTGTAATAAAAATAATTTGAATGTTGCACACCATTTGTGGCCGTGGAATGACTTTGAGGTTAATAAGACCAATTTGTCATTTTTAATTGCTTTCTATTCGGAGTAGATTCATTATATCATGTTCTCTTAAATGGTAGAATTCACAAATCATTTGCAGTTTAAGAGGCCACATTAGCGGTCTATGATTTCATTAGTCCTTTCGCAGTTGCATTATCTTCAACTGTACTAAGAAACTGTGGGTAGAAGACATCCTCCGCATCAGCTTGTCTGAACAACGGCCGTTACTTACATTAGAAAAAGGGAATATGAAAATCTTTTATTTTTACTCTGAACATTGACTCTCACTGTGTACAAGTGAACTGCACCTTTATAAAGTGAACTGGTGAACAGCTTGTTAGTCCTTTATGTTATGCATCCTACACAGTCATGAAAATTCAATTAGCAATATAGCATTCCCTCTCATTCTGGTCTAAGAGAGCACATGACAAGTGATCTATGTGAAATCACTCTAAATTGGCATTGTGTGAAAACATGTCACCCCCCTGTCTCTCTTCTACAGAGCGAACATCCTTTACTCCCCAGGCTCCAACCTCATAGTCACTCTCCGCTTCACAAAGCCACGTGAACAAGGCAATTTGCCTAAACTGGGGGGAATAAGTGTAAAACCTAAAGGGGATATCTTTGTTTGATGCGTACCCATGTGAGTTCTTTGTCTTCAACAAGGCCTGTAGGTACTGTTTAATCATTATTTTCAGGTAATAATCATGCTGTCAACGAGCTGCTAGGTTCTTAAGGCAGACGTAACGTTAACAGGAAGGAAAAGTCTTTATCCTCCACATTTCTTACACTATTCTTGCACATAAAGTATGTATTTATGTGAATGGTGTGTGTGGTACGTATTGTCACTTGCATGTTTAAACAGCTCCAATCCGATGTACAGATCCAAATCAGTGTTTACGCACATTACTCAACAAAATGCGGCCAATGCATGGCCGTGAGAAATACCCACCAGAGATCTGCACCAGTTGTCCATCCAAGATCTGGACAAACGGAACAGGTTTACACTACTTCCACAGAAATAAACCCAGAGGTTGAGCAACGCCGACCTCCACAGTGCTGGAGAGGGAGAGTGGTCCCCTAGCCCCCTACTTCATAAAGGGCTTAATACGGTGTGTCTGGGGTCAATACCCTGTGTAAATAGGGGCACGATGATGTCAATTGTTTAAATAAAAGTTTAGGAGCACCATTCACAGCTTAACAGTCTTGCCATAATGATGTCACAGGTCATTTTCTACTATAAGCGAAGCAGAACGGGACATTGGAATGGCCAGATTTACTGGGACTAAAATGTATGGGGAGGAATGGATTGTGATTTTAGGTTTCTATTCATAAAAAATCCTGACGTTTATTAGCTGTTTGTAATACGGTGTAGGTGACGGCATGGAACGAACATCGGGACAGACATTTGCAGTCATATTTGGGCTAGATCTTTTTCCATTTCCTACCCAACCCTCTGCAGGTTTGAGGACAAAGTACAGTAGTGGAAACACGGCCCACTCATTATCCTTTGTGTCTAATGGCAGGAAGGAGAGACTTGGGCTCCCAGTCAAAGTGTCTCCTGAGTCTTGGGGGATCCATACTTTTGAAGGCCGACGGGGTGTTGATGATTCTGTGATTATTCGATTTTTTGAAAACGTTCATTTCCCTAATTCCTCCCCACATCACAGGGGCGAGTCCTGGTGTGTGTCTCATCTCGGCCTGTGCTGTGCACAGAGGGAGCTTCAGACTCCTGTAGGAGTGCAGTCATTTGGGCTTTGAAAAGTGCCCCCCCCCCCCTCCCCATCCCCACACAATCCCTGTGCCGATTACCCAGACTAAGATCCTCGCGTCTGTTACATATGGATGTATAATTAATGAGAAGCGCATGCATCATTCTAAGAACCTGCGGTGTCTGCGCTTCCAAGGAGACAGAACCTCACTCTTGCTCTTTCTACCTCAACCATGTTGATGTGGAACATGAAGACAGTCAGAGTAGGGTCTTCATGTCTTTTTTACCTGCATTTCACCCATAAATTCTATTTTTATGGGGGCTTTGCAAAGACTACAGTTAAAATCTTCAACACATTATTTGTTAGTATGCTTCTTTTAGAGAGTTAGGGAGGAAACAGGAAAGCCCTCATTACACCCTTCCTGCTCCTAAACCCACTGAAGCAATTTCCCGATCTTTCAAGAATAACACTGTTTCAGTCAACGCACAACCAAAGTTTCCCGTGATCATTTTCTAAATAACTGACATTTTTAACAGTTCCCCAATAGGTTAAGAGTGCACGTAATCTCCCTTCACTTAAAATCGGAATTAAATTCAACTAAAGTAACAATAGAGGGCTTTTTGCTTCATAAACAAAATGCTCCCAAACGTTTACTTCTTTCTTCTGCAGATAAAAAAAAAAATTACACTAATACTGAAACATTACTTTAAATAAGTTGAAGCAAGCTCCACAACTATGCTTAAAAGACTACAATCAAATTCTAATTACAGATGCATTATATTCATCTCCGGAGTGCACTTGCAGTATCAGCAAGCGAGTATGACCAACAATTCAGGCACACTAAACACAGCATAACCAAAGGACACTTTCTATTATCATCATATTCATAGGAAGTAAAATAGAAATACTAATGCTGCTAAAAGGAACATTTGTAGATTTTTTTTATGTCTGCACTAGTATAAATGATTGTGTTTCTCAACATTTATTCACCAGAATTTGTTTTACAATTTAAAGCAGATCCTAAAATGACTAATTCTTACTGAAGCCAGACCAGATTCTGTTGTCAAAAGGAAAATCTGTACCCTTCATCTCTCGCGCAAGCTTAAAATGCACAATGGCAGATGGCGGAAAGCAAAATCCCTCCATCGTTTCCTGATTGCTAAACTTCTCCACATTTTACGGTTCAAGTGGAAAAAAAGCATTCAAAAGCATAGCCATCAAAACAGCTATTTCATTTTTTTTTTATCAATTTTTTTTTTGTGTCCAAAAAACAATGTTTACTTCCACAAGTTGGGAGCAACTTAGAAACCAATACTCTTAGAAACTACCATAACCCTCAGGAGGGTGGAAATCTGTAAACAAAAAGAAACACAACTGAAATACACCTCCAATGCTCCTTCAATTATTGAATAAACCTATTCAATTGGTGGTTGGTTTATATCAAAGTCTAGGTCCGCCCTGCTGGTTTGTACAAAGGCCTGCAGGATTGATATGAGGACAGCATATAGAAAAAAAAACATACATGTTCAAAGCATCTGGTTTAAAACTAAATAACTAATTGTTACTTTCAGGTTGGAAACAACTTACCACACTTGCGACAGCCAAGCCTTTTTCAAAGCTTTTCAAGAGCTGTTTATTACCTACAGTAGTTCGTTTGATGCAGAACTAGACCTAATTCCAAAAGGTAAAAAAAACAAACCAGATGGATGCGTTTCAAACACAAATGTACATTGTGAAGAGCAAACTTAGTCACAAATTATAGCTTCAACCAAACTCGCAATTTTTATTACGCATTTCAATGAGTCAAACCACCCACAAAAAGGTACCAAGAGCTAATCTCTGCTGTCCGTAGCAGACTAAAAAAGAAGGCTTGGAACAAATTCATACCTCTTAAATATTGACCGATTTGACAAAGATTATAATATTGGCAATAAAACAATTTGGGTTTTCAGCTATAGTTCACTGGCTGCTAAGCCCTGTGCTCTAATGTGCAAAGCAATTGGTTGGAACCACTATTAATTATTCGGAATGGACGGGGGGAGGGAGTAGCAGTCAGTCTTTGTTTTCCCATTCACTGTTTTTAGAATTGTGATAAAAATGCTTATAATGCCCGTTGGTCTGTCTGCGTGTTCAATAAAAGGCATTTGAGGCAAAGGGTAGATGGAACTAAACTGTCCCATTACCGTTTGAAAATAAGATTTTCTACAGTATTGCTACATTCAAAACAAAAATTATACTGACATGTCAGCCATTTATGAAACACTTTTCAGAGCAGCTTACAGACAACAGTGCATTCATCTTATGAAACCTTGGTGGAAGACCTATACAAGTCAGTAGTAATGTAGTAAAGGACACCTTACTCAATTACGTTGCTGTTTGCAAAGTCTGGATTATAACATAGAGAAAAAACATAGTAACAATAAAAATTCCAAGAATCAGACCAAAAAGGCACGAGTGAAAGGAGCAGGGGTGATGAGGAGGATGGTTGTATGAATGAGAGCAACAAAGAACTTGGAGTGGGCTGACCTCCTGGAGTGGTGTGGGAGCTGACCTCCCTTACGGGTGGGACGCCAGATAGACCGGAGAAGGCAGCACAAACAGCTCGGGTAAGGATGTAGTGTTTGAGTATTGCCAGAAGGTAGAGAAGGGCACTTTCCCTTGCGTTTCATACAGTGGATGACAATGGTTTTGTAATTAAAGCAAATGGAGTAAGTAGAAAAGCCGGGTGATTTTGAGCACAGCATTCTGGGTATCATGCAGGGTGGTTGATGGCAAAAGCAGACAACTCTACCAACAGTGAATGACAGGGGGCTGGAATAGTACCTGCGCTGCAGGACCGAATCACAACAATAATGTTTGCATTGTCTAGGGTCATGCTAGGCTTCTTTGCACTCTTGCAGGGATACACCATGATGGTGACCGGCCTTTTATTCAAATTAGGAGCAGCTCAGTCTTGTCAAGGATGAGCTTGAGGTGGTGTTATGACATCCAAGCAAATGTCAGTGAGGCACAAAGAAATGTGTTTCACTACCTGGGTGTGAGAAGGATGGGAAATAAATAAATAGTTGAGTGTCATTTGCATTAAAACGATTGGAGAGACTATATGAGGCTGTGATGTAGCTAAGTGATGTGGTGTATTGAGACAACAGGAGGTTCAGCGGCAGGTAGGACGCTGAGTACACAGAGACTAAAATGTCCAGCCTGAAAAGAGGATGATTTTAAGCTTCCCAATGTTATAGACAGTACATAGAACTATGAGGATAAGAGAAGACATTGCCCCTTGACACAATGGAGAGCTGCCTTGGTTTATTGACTCATTTTCAAGTCTGACTGGTTAGGATCAGGAAGGTCGTTTTGACAGAGATAAAGGTTTGGCAGACACTGCACGTTCAAGTGTGTTAGAAAGGAAATATGTCAGAGGGTGGGTTTCTTGAGGAGGGAATGGAGTGTTCTTCTTGAAATCTTATGGAATGTAGCAATTGGTCAGATATGGGCTGATAAGGGGAAAGGCAAAATGTTTTTCAGAGGAGGTCTTGGAGGGAGGAGGTTAGGGTCAAGGGGGCAAGTAGCGTCACTAGTGGCAGGATAAGCTGCTAACGTACAGACATATTTGGTTTGGCAGAGACCAAGGGACCCAATAGGCTGGCTTTCTTTAAGTGTTTTAAGTAATCCACAGATTTGTAGCGACAGAAAGTGTCTTTAGAGTCAGATACAGAGGAAAAGAAGGTAGTGATAGGTGATAAGTCATCCAGAAGTTGTTTTTCCTTATTCCTCTCGGACCACAGCCCCATTTTAATTCAGACAAGAGAGATAATGGCATGTTTCACAATCTTAAAAATGACAGGTAGACTTCAAACTACAGTGACCCCACTGTTCAATCTTGATTACATTACTATGTATTTAGCCAACATCACAACAACAGGAGAGACGTGAGCGTGTGTGTTGGGGGAAGGCGGGCCCAATCACCTATTCAAATCAGGTACTAATGAAGAATTCCATCTCTCCTGAAACTTAATTAAAACCCCAAAGACTTCAGATGAGATGCCATTTGAAAGAGCCTGGGGCGCATAAACAAGAATTTGGTGGCAGAGGGAATCAAGCTGAAAGTAGATATTGCAATTGGTCCTGAATTTTCGTACTGCCGTTGCATGTGCGTGGTACTGCAGAATACTGCAGAGTCTCAATGGAGTACCTGCTCATTGAAAATCTCATCACTCAAGCACTGTGTGGATCTGCATGAAATTAGAAAGAAAACCTGATTGCAGGGGAAGAGTATCATGGTTAAGCACATACAATAGAGTGCTTTGGAGTGCTGTCATATTTGTTGGCATAGATATGCTTTCTTTCCTCTTAAATGAAACTTCTTTGGAAAATGATCAGTACCAATATGGGAAGCAATAGGACTAAATTAAGTCTAATTGATCTTAATTACATTTATTTGGAAATGTTCGTCTGCCTTCCAAAGTTCTTTTTAGCAATGTAGTTTGGCATTAATATCCACAATTTGATTGCAGAAAATTCTCTGATAACTGCCCAAGTAACTTTATCAAATGTACTGCTTTGTGCTCATGAAGTAAAACAAATCCAGCTATTTCTTTGAAGCACATTAACTGTCCAATGTGAAGGCTCTCCTGTCCCCTGCTAAAAGAGAGCCAACAATGCACACATTGAAACGCTACTGTCATTAAAATGGTCTCATTAAAAAAGCGCCTGTCCTAAAATGTCAAGAGTGATTTCGACCAGTTTGAGAGAATGTGCCAAGAATTATGGGAAGAACAGCCAAGACTAACACGCGCAGTAAAGGGCTGTCACAGATTACTGCACCAATTCACAGCTCTGGGTTCTGTTCTCTCTCTAGCTCAGTCTCTCTCTCTCTCTCTGCCTTTTCCACTCCCTCTCAGCCAGAAAATACTTTATTATAAAATGAGCCAATGAGTGTAAGTGATGTAACTGACAATTAAGAGTGAAAGCCTGATCCTAGTCATGGCTCTGCAAATATTTATCAACAGCGACAGACAGACAGACCTCCATGCAGGGCGGGGTGGTGGATGGCCGGGAGTGGGAGTCTCCCTACGGTCCAAGGCTTGCTGAAGTAAGCCCAAAGCCATTCCACGCAGTGCTGCAACTCTGGGCTCCTTTCCTCTTGGCCATCGTTAACAGTGAACATAGAGCTTAGAGAGGCATTGTCACTCCTGTAAGGGATAAAAAGTATGAGGGTTTCAATAAAAGGGATTAACAACAGATAATTCCTAGATAGACCGTATTATGAATGACAGTTATGAGTACCGACAAAATACGTAACACTAACACATTTAAGAGATATAGTAAGTAATTCCTAAAGTAGTATTTCATGCATGTTGCCAATGTTTATCTGTTGTTGAAAATAACAGGAGTTGTAATGACCCATATCCTACATTTAAAGACCCCGCATGTACAGCTCTCCAAATAAGGGCATTTCTTTAAAGCAGATCAAGCGTTGTTGTAGCTTGACACTGTTAATTGCATTAACTGGTGTACATATGTTTGAAACGCCTCACCATTTAGGTGCCTATTGGAAATTGATCCTGTATAGCATTAATAATACACATTTAAGGTTATTAAACAAAACCAACTGAATATCCTAATCAATATCACTCACTTTTAGACACGCCTGAAGGACATGGTTACTGCAGTGTGTTATGATGCAGTTCAGGTTTTTAATGGCTATGGTGTCCGTTGATGTAATGAAACTCTCAAGGGGGCTATTTTACAGTAGGTGTAAACACTGTACAAGTTGTAAATACTCATCAAAATACACAAAACCACAGTTGAGTTTCTAGTCAAGCGCAGACGACTTGGAGACCTAGTTCTGGTCCAAGCAGAGACCCAGTCAAACAATGGCTTGGGCTCATGGCAATCTCTTTCAGCATGGGTGAGTGCCCAGCCAGCCCCTACTTGTCATTGTCTCTCCCCCTCACCCCCTTCTCCATCTCCCCAATCCCAGCCCTCCCCCATCTCTCCTCATTTCTCCCATCTCAGAATTTCTCTATTCCCTGTCCAGACCCACCCCCATCCCACCCACTCATCCCCACCCCCCACCCCCCACCCCCTCTAGTTCTCTCAGTGAGGATGTTCCAACCACTGCACACTGACAGCTCAGGGATATTGTGTGTGGAAATGTTCCTGTTGGACTCGCAGGCCTTTACAATCTACCGGACAGAGGCCAGAGCACCTTTGCCGAAAGCAGAGGACCTCTGACATTCACTCAGACTTCAGACCTGTCACTACTGCCGTTAACACACAGCGCTCTGCCACAGATCCACACCAACAGTGTCTGAGTGATTAGAGACTGACATTTAGTAGAAGTCAATATGAGTCAGCATACACAAAACGCCATTTGTTAAATTATTCTACC
This sequence comes from Novumbra hubbsi, assembly GCA_016801125.1. Lineage (NCBI taxonomy): Eukaryota > Metazoa > Chordata > Actinopteri > Esociformes > Umbridae > Novumbra > Novumbra hubbsi. The sequence goes on along the minus strand of JACXGK010001182.1, from coordinate 26,432 downwards.
TGTAGCCTAAATTACACACATTCTGAAAGGATGAGTGTAAATCCTAACATACAGAAGGCCATTTGTAAACCCAGATAAAGCATCCCAGTTCCATGTCAATCTTATGTGTCCCAGTTGGAGATAAATGATCAACCAAAATCAAAAACAGAAAGTCAACCGTTTTTGCAAAATAGAGCCATAGGATGTTTCCATCCTTGGAGACATGAGATGTGAAGTAAGTGTGTGTGCCATGTGAAATAAGAAAAGCAAAAAACTATTAGCCTACGTATTCACCAGGGCCGAATAACTACAAAGGTTTTCAATGGAGACCATTCACAACATTAAAAGGGAAACAGTGTTGCTAAAACATATTTTCAGACCTATAAATTAAGGGAATACATCCACTAAAATCAGTTCAACATGCTAACACAAGTCCGTTCCCATCCATTCCTCATAATTTGTAATTTCAGTTCAATTATCAATTACATAGGTCATAAAACTATGTAGGTATTCCAAAAAAAAAAAAGAGATAACAGGAAAAGGAACCCTTACTGAAAATAATTGTAATGAACAAAAAATAAATATCAGACAATGTTAAGGTAATTGTGTATTTGTTAGGGGCACCTTACATACATTGAGTTTTAGCGTGCATCAGCATCAAACAAAACTAAACATACAATTTCAATATAACAATTCAGTAACAAGAGAATTGTTCAGGGGTCTGAATACTTTTGCCACAAACTATATTTGTGAACGTATTTTTTCCTTTATTTTTACTCAGTATTTGAAAGTGGAGATAGATAGAGCCCTGATGAGCGTTGGACTGGGCTGAAAATAATGCTACAGTAGCACAAGTGCACTGGAGGCTGTGGGCTAGACTACTGGACCACCCCAGGCCACAATCAAATCCATTTGAATCAGAGTTTGTAATGCAAGAGAATGAGTCCATGGGAGCGAATACTTATGCAACTTACTGAAAACTGTAATTATAATGGCCGGGGATTTTTTTTCTGGAAATGGATATGATTCTGACAGAGAAAGATCGTAATGTGCAAGTGTAATGCAATTCAGAAGTGCGGTGAACTTCTGTGTTCAGGCAGTGGGAAAAACCTGGCAATTATTTACCATGACCATAATGCATTGCCAGCCAGGATACAAAGACAGTTATTGAGACATAGATTACAGAAGTATTATAACACATTTAGAAAGTTATATATATGAACTATGATTAAGTGAACAGCACTTAATTTATAACCACAAGCATATCATAATGCCTGTACAGTATGTACGCATGTCCAGACGCGTGACAAACAGAAAAACCTGAGTTGAGGTGGAGCAACGTTAATGTTGATGCATCATACAATAAAGCAATTTACATCATGATCTGTGGCATGCGTAAAAATGTTGAGCAGGCACAGTTGACCCTGATTTTGGATCCAGATGGCAAAAGGACCGGGTCTACATTTTAGACATTGCTCTTCATCACAATCATCAAAACACCAAATGAGGCAACATCTTTTGGAAGGATGGTGTTTAATCCTTCTAGTAGACTCGCAGAAATTATGATAAGGCGGATTGAAGCTGATCTGGCGACTTGTAGTGCCCAACACTTTACTGAGACACTTTGTTGGTTTATCCTTTAATACGTAACATATCTGTATGCATGTATGCACATGTTTTTTTCCGCTACCGTTCAAAAGTCTGGTATCAATTAGAAATGGCATGTTGTGTTTGCTAATCCAAGTTAACTGATCATGAAAAAGCCTTGCCATTATCTTTGCATAGCTGAAAACGGTTGTGCTTATATTCAGACCTATAAATTAAGGGAATACATCCACTAAAATCAGTTCAACATGCTAACACAAGTCCGTTCCCATTCATTCCTCATAATTTGTAATTTCAGTTCAATTAGCAATTACATAGTTTTATGACCTATGTAGGTATTCCACAAAAAAAAGAGAGATAACAGGAAAAGGAACCCTTACTGAAAATAATTGTAATGAACAAAAAATAAATATCAGACAATGTTAAGGTAATTGTGTATTTGTTAGGGGCACCTTACATACATTGAGTTTCAGCGTGCAACAGCATCAAACGAAACTAAACACACAATTTCAATATAACAATTCAGTAACAAGAGAATTGTTCAGGGGTCTGAATACTTTTGCCTTAATAAGCACAACCGTTTTCAGCTATGCAAAGATAATGGCCTTTTAGTCTAAACTTATTGAGTATCTGGAGCATCAGAAATTGTGGGTTTGATTACAGGCTCAAAATGGCCAGATAACATTCTAAAACTCAGTCTATTCTTCTTCTGAAAAATGGTATTCCATGGAAGAAATTGCCAAAAAACAGAAGATCTTTTACAACGTTTTGTACTACTCCCTACACGGAAGTGCAAAATCTCTTCTGTCTGGAATAGAAAAGTCAGAGGTTTCCGGTGCACGACTGAGCAAGAGGACATGTATAGTAGTCCCAGAAAATAATTGGTTTCTCCCTGCTCAATATAAATTGCAATAACTTAGGCACTAAGTGATCTTTTCTGCACACGTTTTATTGGTACAGAATTCCATTATCAAAATGATGGTGTATCTTAAAAGTTGTCACTGTGCCAAAATATTATGGCACAAGCATGGCATACATTTCCGCAAGAAATAACAATTACCCCTAAAACATCAAGATATTTGCAGGCCTCTCCTAACTTAGCTAAGATGACTCCACCATAAGAAACACAGCCGAAATGGGATTTACGGCAGCAAGGAAGAAACCAATGTTTGCTATGACAAACATCAGTTTTCAGGTATGCCACAAAGTTTGCCAAAAAGCACTTCAGTCAATCAATCCATGATCCTCAATAGTTCTGAAAAACAGGAATGTTCTGTGAAAATTATTGAAAAGTGAAACTTTGTCAGAAAACTAAAACGAGTGCATTCCACAGGAAGGGCCTTTAACAATAATCAAAGTCAATGTAAAAATGGTGTTTGAATGGTCGGGTCAAAGTCCTGGCCTGAACACCAATCCACGTTCAACATTTTTAAGTGCTGTATTTTTACAACTATACATAAATCCACATGGGATGGGCACCCTGTAGATGTATGATATATTCATGCACAACATCGTTCACCAGAATACGCAAATTGTAATTGAGTTTAGACCAGACTTTTTCTAACATCATTCCATCTGCCTTTTCATTGGCTGAATCAGTTTGAACACATGCTTGCGTGTAACTCAGGAGAGAATATTTCCCTTGATAGTAGATTGAGATTTGAAAGAATTTTTAATAATGTGCTCCCGTTATGATCGATTTTCAATTTCCATAAATCATTAATGTGCAGCATGTGAGTGGTTTTGCACACTCTACCTATTTGATGTTATCTCTAACAGAAAGAATTAGGTAAGGATTTATGTAGTCATTAGTATGGCTATTTAGTTTACCTTAGTATTATATAGAATTTGTATATGGGTCATGCTCCAACTACGCCATCTTCCACGTCCCTGGGGGAAGTTTCAAAATAATTCAATAAATACCAATATTTCCATTCTTATATGTACATGGCACTAAGACAATTCACATTTATTTTCATTAGATCATACATGTTTTTTTTGTGACTTCTGCTGTTTTGATTCGGTTTCACACCTGTCCCTGACTAGACTTTGACTTTCAACTATGACACTTTATATGAATAGTATTCTTATTCATTTTAAAAGTAATAATATATAACGCTTTAACTTGAATCAATCATAACACATTTTGGCTTTAAGCTAAGAATTATCTATTGTTTTATTATACAATGTAATTTCAGACATACCCACCACACTTGAACTGCACAATAAAGTTTTTCAAAGTTTGATAGCTTGGAGACAATAGAAACAGCTAGGAAAAGTTGAGCAGTGACATTGGAGGTACATTTATGAAGGATCCTGAAATGGAGACCATTCAAAAAGTAAATCTCACTAACATATGTTTAATGTTCGTCCTTTCCATACATGTCATTAACTCAAATGTCAAAGAAATGTGAAATAATTGTGTTTTATATAGTATACTTTGTGACATGATATGGCTAGTTCCAAAACTGTTATTCCCATTGCTAGTTTGCTTGTTAGCTGGTAGAAGAACAGACAAACATGTCATTTTTATTACAATAAAAGAAATGAACTTGTGTCAAATACATTGAAACAGTGCGCTACAATGCATTTAAAACTGGAGCATGTGATAATATTTTAAATAAAAATGGATGTCTTGTGACGTGGTGGTAATGACATTCTGGACTGCTTCTTAAAAAGAACAAAAAATTTGATATTCCCAATTCATTTCAGTGCAACCACAGTTATATACTGCTCCTGCACAAATAAGAGAACATATTAAAATTCATGATTTACCGTAACAAAGAGATACATCTGAAAATCTTTATCACCAAAAGAGGTAGTTGGAGAATGACCGATATATACACTGTCCCTTAAAAGGAAAAATGTCACCTAATTGTAGACATTGTTTTGTGTATTAGGTATCTTAAAGAAAAGCCTTCAGATTTCATGCCTCCATACTGTGCAGTGTAATATTGCTCATCCTGTCTCGACTGGCAGCCGCATTTGACACCTCTTGTCAGAGTTCTCCTTCACCAATCATGGATAACATGGCAGGTAAAAGGATGAAACAGAAAAGGGCAAGACCAGTCCATATTTCTCTTAGCCTTACAGCTGCAGATACTTAACTCAGAGATGTCAGAACTCAGGAGAGCATGAAAACAGCCTGAAATGACCATCTATAAAAAATAGAAAAACAGCATGTCTCTATAAATGTTAAGATCTTGATAGACTTTAGGGCAAAGGTAGTGCCAATTGTTCAATGAAACTCTAATTTAAAATGTCCTCAGTAGTCAGCTACAGTGTCTCGCTACAATAGAGAATGAAACGGGTATTGTTAGCCATTAGTAGCACACAGCTTACACTCAGCAGAAGAAACAATGTAGTTTTCACAAGAAAAAACATTCAAGATGTCTATCTGGAATTAAAAGGTTAAACAATCCTACACTAAACCCCAAAGAATGATATCTGGAACATGGACAGCCAAAGAACCCTTGGGGAACCCTCTTTTTTGAGTGTACACATTATTCCATACTCATCATGTATATAAAAAAGAAATTACTTTGCAATATGTATTTACATGATACTAGCAAGTAATTATACATTTTAGCATTTACCCACTATTCAAGTGTCTTACTAGAAGACGTTAATTAGCAGAGTGGGGGAACTCTGTGTATTAGAAATCCCCAGGAAATCAGAAGACATCAGGAACTACACAAACTAACAGTTGTCCAGACCTGAAGACAGCATATGACAACATTTGGCTAATGTCAAGCATAAAGGCATTATAGGAAACTAGCGTCACCAAGTCTTAATTACTGTTTGTGTTTGGAGCAACTAAATATCTTGTTCTTCTGATTAGGGATGAGGCTAATCTCCACCTGTGTATGGCAGTACTACAGAGGGCCCTGGAGTGTTAGCTCTTCGTCTTCTGTAATTTATTTTTAAATCAGTGCACATTCCCAAGAGTTTTGAGTGTTTTGTTGTGAACCGCTTACCATGATCCCCAACGCCACCCCCACCCCCACCCCTAAATCCTACACCAAATCCTTGTTTGGTGCCTACAGAAGATAAGGAAGAACAACATTCGGGCATGAGTGACTCATAGTCCTTTCCAAGATGTCAACATAATAGTCTTGCTGCTTACAGTTACAATATACTATACATAAACAGTTTAAAAATGTCAGTCTCCAAAACAGTCATATAGCATTTTGCTACATTGTCAGAAAACAAGCACACATTTTGATTTAAAACGTTTTATGAAAGTATGGTATACCTTTTGGTTAATAGAACCAACCTATTCTGCAATGTTTCACAAAAATCTTAACTTAGGATTCAGCCGTTTGTGAAATGAATGGCTATTTCCATTTGATGGCAGTTTACAGGTAGTGTGTCAACACAGGTGTTGGTTTCCACAGGAAATAACCCAGGCAGCCTGATTGGGGACAGTCCCAAGAGAGAGAGCTATAGACACTGAGCACAGATGGGTCTAGGGCCAGGGGGAACTGCACCTTAACGATCCCGCAGCTGAGCACAGGGCAACACAAACACAATATATGTATAGTACCTCAAGAGAAAATAAAGTGTAACCTAACTTTTCCATCTCCCACAAAAGCTTTTTATTGCTACTATAACATATTCAATGTTTTGTTTATTGTCAGCTGTTTCCAGGGTAAACTGACTTTCAGTCAGTATCCAGGTTAAAGCATCTTTTTAATAACTACATGTCTACAAATAAGTCAGTGTTTTATTTTTGTAGGCCTATATGACTATGATTTTTTTAATAATTGATTTCCATTGTCCATCCTCATAAAATATGATATTTACATAGAACGTTCTGATTAGAATTGTCTAAATTCTACCCAATTACCCCCTAAAACAAAAAACCACAGCTTGGGTGTTGGAGATGGAGTTGAACCTTCATGGCTTTTTACAGGTTGCATTTTTTCCAATTTTCCAACATTTCTAATGCAAAGTGCATTTTCAAAACTGTTTTACAAATTCAGAGTATTATGTTAAAACAAAATTAATTAAAATATCCTTTGGGATTATACACCACTCCAAGAAAGTGAAAGATACTCTTAATCATCACAGGATATCAATCTTCCAGTAAGGAAGCATAAGCAATAGTGAATCCATGTCACCAGTTTTGGTGAAAATGAAAGTGACAACAGTAACTGGAGAGGCAACAGCAAGACCACCCCCAAAAATAAAATGGCTTTGTAGGTGGTGGCAACAGACAATTGCTCTCTACCTATCCTTCATGACTCATTATTCTCTAGTTTTGCATTTTGCAGGTGGTCCAGCTCCTACGGGATGGCACATCCAAATGTGTCGTGGCAGGAAGGTTTGCGGTGTCTCCCAGGGCAGAGCATGCAGGAGATACCAGGAGACAATCCATTAAATGAGGAGAGCTGGACAGGGCCGTAGAAGGGCAACAACACATCAGCAGGACCACTGCCAGAGCCCTAAAATTACCTTAAGTGGGCTGCTGTTGTGCATGTTTCTGAACTGACCAAACTGTCAGAGACAGACTCCATGAGGGTGGCATGCGGGCCCGACATCCCCTAGAGGGACCTGTGCTCACAGCCCAGCACCCTGCAGCTCGTTTGGCATTTGCCAGAGAACACCAGAAGAACTAGACCAGGTAATGGCAGGTACGCCATTTTTGTAACAGGTGAATGCTATTTGATAGAACATTTCTGTATATTTTTTTTATAACTTCAATTAATAATAAGTAATGTCTCTGGAAACAAGCCATATTGAAAGTTGAAGGGAGATTGTGATTGGGGGCTACAGTCACGTTGTCTTTGGGGCAGTACATTGGAAAAGCTGGTTAGACAGACCGCAATCCAATGTTAATTTATTAAATTATGCCCATATGCAAATTAGTTTATTTTTTTTAACATTAATATTTAATCAATATAATACAAAAACATAAATGCACCACGTGTCTTACAGTATGCATTTATCTTTTAAACAAAGAATACTCATAAAACCTGAATTTTATGGTTTACATTGAGTTCTACCAAAAACAATATTTGAATACCTCCATTATCCAACAGTATTTGTTTCCATTAAATGTTCATGATGGTTTTCTAGTGTTTGTAATGTGTTAAACCTGCTGTGACAACTTGTATATCAGACAACAGCTTAGACATGCTTATTCAATGGTTTGACTGAAGATTTAGAGGTAATGGAGTTCCAAATCAAACACTCAGTGTATGACAATGGAGAGTATGGTTTATACTAACTCCTGCTAAACATGTTGACTATAAAACTGAGGATATCCATTCCTCTTATGTATAACACTGCCCTTGTACTTCACTATCATGTTTATCACAAGACTAATTACTTTTGAATAGTCAGTAATGTAAGGACTTCTTCTCCTTCCTCCACTTAATACAATGTTTTTAACAAGCAGGCCTGATGCTCCACAAAGGCATTGAGAAATCTGGGATGGCTTTCATCCACTTTAATTACAATTCACAAATGGCATTTCAGCTGCATAATCCACCCCTTTTGTTTCTGAATAATCTGTTTTAGAAACAAAAATCTACATATTTTATGATTTTCCGAGTTAAATCGCCTCTTGAAATTGAAATATGCTCTTGAAATACAAAAATAAAAACAGAAGCTTTGCTGCTGATATACTGCGATGCTCCTTGGCTTTCTGCAGGGTGCCGCTATTATTATGCATATCCAGGTAGAAAGTTAATTAACCCAAAGCTTAAGCTAATTATGGTAGCAGAATGCTATCAACCAAACGCTTTCAGTCAGACAGCTGTCCAGAATTTCATTTGCTAATCATTTGTCTTCTGGAAGAGCATATGGTACATTTCCCTGCTATCAAAGGCACAACAAACATATGAAAATCATTACCTAAAAACAATGGGCCATGTTGAAAACTGACAGATTTATAAAAGCTGAAAATATGGCTTAAGGCAGTGTAATGATTATTTTGGTCTGTGCCACTTAGAATTTTAGGCACATCACATGATTCATGCGTGATGGGAATTCAGATGGACAAATCTATTGTTTATATCTATATGCAAATGAGACGCCAATTGTTTATCCATGTTTTAATGAGAATATTCTATGGGTGTATATACCAACCAGCCATTTTTTTAAATGATTATTAATGCAGAAATAACACTTTCCTACTTTTACTTTGAAATAAATCAATTTTGGCTTTTAAATATGGTATGATTTACTTTTTCTACAAAATTGCTACATAGCTGTTAAAGAATGATTGATATCAGTATCGCCTTGCAACATTATCAGGCAATAAAGACTACTCAAGTTCTAATGCAACATGTCACACAAGGTTTTGAAGTACAATTATATTGAGGACCTCACAAGCTAAATTGCTTTTTGTAGCTCGCCCACATCTCAGCATGGTTGACAGACAAATTGATCAAAGCATTGTAAAATAACATGCTCACAAAATGTCTTGAGGGCAAAAGTCCAGCCCTTTCCATTCTTCACTTTAATAAAAAATATATTCTGTGTTTTTTCTCAATAGAACTTGTGTCTATTTGGTGTGAAAGGTTGAGAAGCATCATATTTCAGATAATAGTAATCTCCTGTAAACAAAATGTGTATCATTTGTCCGCAAACAGTCTGGCAATGTTAAACAGAGAAAGCTGGTTAACATTGTGTTGGGCAGCCTGGGCCCCAACAGGGGTTGTTGAGATATAATGAATTTGTTCATCCGACATTGCCTTCAGGGCTGTCGTTAGACTGGTAGAGGTTTATATCAGCAAATGACGACTAGCTATATCAGTTAGGAAGCAAAAGGGGCTTGAGACGTTTCTATTAGAAAAGCTGACGGTCATGGTGTGTAAGCAATGCTTCAAGAGCATTTGTGTAGCTATAATGTCATTTATCAATCACTATTTTACAATGTGGTAAATGCTTTGTTCCTGCAAAGCAACAACCGCTGTTGCTTTTCTCGGAACAATGGTAAATTGATTCAAAGAAAATACTTTACATGAAGTGAATCATTTGTTAAATTACTAACTACCACAATAACTACAGGAATGACAGCAGTTATATAAGAATTTGGTTATTGCAGAATCAAAGATTACACAATTGGAACAAGAAATTAGTAATATAAATAACTAACTGAATGTTATCATGTGTGTAACTACTGAAATCTTTAAAGATTTAAACAAAAATATCACCTATACAGCATTCAGGACAATTGCTATTTAAGGCTGGGTATCAGCACTGATCTCACAATTCAATTTCGATTAAAAAGATCCAAATATAGTAATATAGCGATAATTACAATACCAAAGATGCTTATAAGAGATCCTCTGAGAATGAAGGCTATGAACTGCACAGGGAACCCTCAAGCATTTATGGTAGATTAACCAAAAAAGCTTATTTACATTTTTCAAATAAAATTACACAATTTATAAACAACCAAGAAATAATTGGCAAATAAGCTAATGCTCTGCCATGTCTTTTATAATTGTAGAATTAGAATTGTTCCAGAAAAGTGCAAATTAATAACAAAAATGATTTGTATTGCAGATAAACAGTCAGTGATAGTGTAGAAACACTGCAGTCAAGTGTTCAAACAAACGATAACATTAAATGAGACAATCACAAGCAAAAAGAAATAGGCTGAAGGACCACATTTAAACCCATGATGTACAGTAAAGCCACAAAGCATTTAACTAAACAATAGAGTTGAACGAGTCACTAACAAGTAGTTCAAATAGAACAAATCTTTCAAACTGCACAGCACTAGTGACAGCAGAGCAGACAAGATTGCATTTATATGATCTCCAACTTCTGCTTCTCTGTAAGCACATGGCACACTGTGCGGTGCAAAATTAAAAGGAAGGTTGCTATTCGCATCGCCCAACCAAGCAAAGTGAAACAAGATCCTCAGGTCTAAAAAAACCAAGACTGAACATTTCTACCTGAATGACAAGAGTCACATTTGGAGGAAACCAGGAACGCTATAATGAGTCATTAAGGGCCAGCACTGGGGATATGTTCAAAGCAATAGTAATTCCACCGACTTATGTTCATACTGAACATAATCGTGGTTTACAAAATAGTTCCATACAAACAAACAAAAAAAGTAATTTGCTGCAATAGTTATGAAATTTGATCATAACTCTAGACATGTTCTTTCACTTTAAATAAGCAGTTCAGATTTTATTTCAAAGCAGTAAAATGTGTGTAGATTCTTACAAGTGAATGTAAGCAAAATTAGACTAACGGGTTGGCGTGGAGGATACATGCTACCCAATAGTTGCATTTATAACCTGACATCTTGAGGCCATTTTGGAAACAGAGACCTTTGGTGTTTAAACCTTTGGTGTTTATTTTTTATAGCCAATACTGGCAATATTGTTGGGATTCATTTTTTGCTGACATACCTTTTACTTATCAATGCGGGTCTCAAACTGATCTTGACAGTATTGTTCAGTTTAGAAAAAAATGTAACTGCTGCTAGTTAAATTCCTCGCAAGTAACATCAGGGAAGATAGTCGAACAGAAACTACCCTCATAACCGACAGAATATAAAAATGAGAAATTATCTACTGACTAAATCATTAGAATATTTAGCATATTCTTACTGAACCCAGAAATGAAACCACATCCACAATAAGGGGGGGGGGGGGGGTTATGCATGTGCATGGTTACAAAATATCTTTGATAATCATATTCAATATTATTAATTTCATCACATTCAGCTCATTAACAAGTGGAATGTTTTCTTCTGCTTGATGAATTGTACAGGATGAGACTGTTAGGAAGCCAGCACATGTTGATTTATAATATACGAGGACATTCATATGTTTACATAAATTATAGGTTACTAGAAGAATTACTTTTTTTGCAAAAATATAGTTTAATTTCCCATCCTCATAAATCATATCAGAGATTAAAATGTCCATGTTAATAATTGTTTTTCTTTCATTGTAGGATGATGAGCTAAACACTTTCTAGGAATATTGCAATCTTCCAAGTACACTACACTGCTCAAAACTCTTTTACAGAAAATGTAGTCCTCACACCATAACACCAAGTAAATTAAACTTCAGGGATAGCAATCCGTCCAGTTAGAAAGCATGTTTGGGTGTAAATGAAATTGACAACAGTTGCACTGGAGTCAACAGCCAGACAACCCACAAAAATGGAATGGCTTTGCAGGTGGTGGCCACACAGTGGCTCTCTCCTTATCCTTCTTGGCTGATACGTCTCTAGTTTTTATAATTGCTAGTGTCTATGTCACAACCGGTAGCATGAGGCGATACCTGCAGCCTATTTAGGTTGCACAGGCCAACCAGCTCCTCCATGATGAGGAAAGCTGGACAGGCCATAGAAGGGCATCAACCCAACAGCAGGACTGGTATCTGCTCTTTTGTGCGAGGAAGAACAGAAGGAGCACTGCCAGATGCCACAAAAAAATTAACTCTAGCAGACACTAGGTGCATGTTTCTGACCAAACTGTCAGTGTTGCATGAGGGCCCAAAGTCCTCTAGAAGGACCTGTGATCACAGTCCAGCACTGAGCGGCTTGATTGGTATGCTTCCACAAACCATCACTGACCCACCTCCAAACGTGTCATGTTGGATGATGTTCCAGGAAGCATAACATTCCCTATGATGTCTCCAGACTCTTTCACATGAGCTCTGTATGAACCTGCTCATATCAGTGAAGATACAGTTGTGCTAATGGCGAAACTGCCAATTAAGATGTTCTTTGGCAAATGCAAAGAATTATAAGAATCTTCCTGTTGTTTTTGCTATGCCAAAAATGTTGGTTATGTCCCAGATTCTTCTAACCTTTGTCTTAGTGAGAGCTAATTTCTTAAATCACAAATGTTGCCTTGACATTTATTGACACCTCGTTGGTTCTCATGTTTGACAGACACCTAAAGCAGTCCACTCCCCAAGTCTAAAAGCAATGTACATAAATACCCCAAAACCGAAACCTACGAATATTTACATTTAACCCAATTACATGTTTACTTTTAAAACCAAAGTACAGTGGAGAAAAATAGTATTTGATATCCTGCTGATTTTGTACGTTTAGCCACTGACATGATCAGGTTTATTTGAACAGTGAGACAGAATATCAAGAAAAAAAATCCAGAAATACCCATTACAAATTTGTTATAAATTGATTAGCATTTCATTCAGTAAAATAAGTATTTGACCTTTTTGCAAAACATGACTTAGCACTCTGTGGCAAAACCCTTGTTGGCAATCACAGAGGTCAGTCCACCAGGTTTGCACACATCTCATGAGGGATTTTGTCCCACTCCTCTTTGCAGATCCTCTCCAAGTCATTAAGGTTTCGAGGCTGACGTTTGGCATTCGAACCTTCAGCTCCTGAATAATTCCTATGGAATTAATCTTAACTTTAAATGTCCTTCTTTAGCCAGTCCTTTGTTGCCTTGGCCGTGTGTTTTGAGTCATTGTCATGCGGGAATACCCATCCACGACCCATTTTAATGCCCTGGCTGAGGGAAGGAGGTTCTCATATAAGTACATGACCCCATCCTTCGTCTTTTTGATGCAGTGAAGTTGTTCTGGCCCATTAGCAGAAAAAACCCCAAAGCATAATGTTTCCACCTTCATGTTTGACCGGTGGAATGGTGTTCTTGGGGTCATAGGCAGCATTCCTCCTCCAAACATGGCGAGTTGAGTTGATGCCAAAGAGCTTGATTTTGATCTCATCTAACCACAACACTTTCACCCAGTTGTCCTCTGAATCATTTAGATGTTCATTGACAAACTTCAGACGGGCCAGTGCATGTGCATTCATGGGGAGGGGGACCTTGAGGGCGCTGCAGGATCTGAGTCCTTCACGACACAGTGTGTTACCATTGTTTTCTTGGTGACTATGATCCCAGCTGCCATTAACAAGATCCTCCTGTGTTGTTCTGGGCTGATTCCTCACCGTTCTCATGATTATTGAAACTCCACAAGGTGAGAACTTGCATAGAGAAACTGAGAGAGTTCTTTTTTGTTTGCGCCATTTGCAAATAATTGCAACAACTGTTGTTAACTTCTCACCAAGCTGTTTGGCAATGGTCTTGTTGCACATTCAAGCCTTGTTTAGGTCTGCAATCTTGTCCCTAACATCCTTGGACAGCCATTTGGTCTTGGCCATGGTCAAGAGTTTGGAATCTGATAGATTATTTGCTTCTGTGAACAGGTGTCTTTTATACAGGTAACAAACTGAGATTAGGAGCACTCCCTTTTAATAGTGAACAGAAATCTTTGCGATTGATAGGGGATCAAATATTTATTTCACTGAGTAAAATGCAAATCAATTCATAACTTATTTTAAATGCGTTTTTCTGGATTTTTATGTTGGTTATCTGTCCATAACTGTCTAAATAAACCTACCATTCAAATTATAGACTGATCATTTCTTTGTCAGTGGGCAAACGTACAAAAGAAAAGTCTCCAAGGTTTTTACCTACTCACCCTGCCACTTCCACTTGACTCCAGGATATCAGATGTATGGATTTAATAGGTTGAGTTTAACTTAGTACTGCCTAAAAAGATGTACATTTTCAATTGCAATCCATGTTTGCAATCAACTTCGATTTAGAATGTTTAAAAAGATGATAATTAATTTACTGGGAGAAAACGAATAACAGTTCTTTAACATGAATATTAGAATTTCATTATGAAGCTATTGTAATACTGATTGTCTTTTATGGAGAATGCCATTTTAATTTACCAAACTCAGTATGGATCTTTTTTTTTTTTTTTTAAGTGTTTTAACTTCAACAAAATTATTTTTTCAATTAACTAAATAACCGGTTACAATTTGGAAGACAGAATAAACATTTATTTTAGGCTAAGCCTTAAGTGCTTAATTTGCTATTCATACCAGACTAGCAGATTTTAAATGGTAATAATGTCTCATTTATCAATATGTATAATCTTTTTATCCTGAGTTTCCCTCTTATTATAAATCAGAGGGGTGTTATGCCGCTAAATGCTTTTTGTGGAAAAACTATTCAGTGCCTCAGTATTCAGTGCCTAAAGTATTGTACAAAACACTCATAAGAGTTTGTAAAGTTACAAATACAATGTGAAAAAGGGCAATGTATGCTAGATGCAGCAAAACTACTTTTTCTACCCAGTCTTTAAACCCTGTACAAGGAATTATTTATGCCTCATTGCCTAGTTAGTAGTGTCCCTAATAATAACAAATTACATATTTGGTATATTGCTAAATCTCCAAAACAAAATGGGTTAAGGAGTATACCATGATAACAGAGACAACAGTATTTGCATCTGTGTTTACTGTGGGAATCAGTTGCAGGTTAAAAGAATTAACTTTGCACTACCAAGCATGCAAACAAAACACTGTAAACACAACAGAACCGCCCTCAAAAAATATTTCCAGTTAAATAGCATCTTCTTGCTAGGAGCAGACTTAGTGGATTGAGGCCTGAGGCACATTCCAATCAGAGGCCCCCGAACCTCCACCCCGCATGAAACAAATGTCAAATAAATGTATGTTTAGCTCCACCAGTTACCCATAAAGAGGTAGGTATTGGTCTGACCAGAAGAACTTCTATAGTACTCCAAAACAGGAATGTGAACTAAATATTGGCCCTCAACTATAAATTGTGTGGCTCAAATCCTGAGATTCAGTAAGCTTTGGTAAATGAAACAGTATATCGAAAGGATGACAAAATGTTTCCTGTTTCAACTGCTGTAGCTGGTTTAACGCTGAAAACAACCTAAGGGGGGGTTTGTGATACATGGTCAATGCACTACGAAGTGCTGTACCTCAGCACTCTTGGTAAGGTCGGTCAGAAGAACAGCTTTCAGTAATGGTCTGTTAGCAATAAACCAGACCTCCTTGTGTCTAAATGCTTAAATAATTAACCCTCACAACTGGCCTGTGAATGACTATGGTGGAATGCAACTGTTTGACTGCCAGCAAGGTGAGTGTATCAACCTAAAAATATATTGTTGGTTTGGATATTTAAATTTTAAATCAAAGCACTATCTATCATTTACATTCACTAGCAGGTTAATTGTATTCAGTCCAAACAAAATATTTCTGGCATTCCACAAACAATTCTGTCAATGTATTCACATTACATTTAGGCTCCCTGTTATTTTATACATTAGTAGACTAAGGGGAAACTGATGGGCAAGCTGAAGGGCCCTGGTTGGGCAGGTAATCAAGAACCCAAAAAACACTCTTACAAAGCAACAAAGTTTCTCTGCAATGAAGAAGCCACTCCTGCGCAAAAGGCATAAGACAAGCCCCATAAAGTACTGAGCGCTTGAGGAACAAGGTTTGTCTGGTCTGATGAAAGTTAAACTCTTCAGCCTGAATGTTAAACCGCACATCAAGTATAAATAAGTTACCGCTCATCACCTGGCTCACACCATCCATACGGTGAAGATTAGTGGTGGGACCATCATCTTATGAGGATGCGTCACAACGGCAGGGACTTAAAGACTGATCAGGACTTAAGGAAAGAATGAATGGATTAAAACCCATTGAACATTTGTTGTGAAACCTGAAAATTGAAACCTGAAACCTGAAAATTGCAGTTCTACAACACTCGAGTTGGCAGAGCTTGAGAATGACAAGTAAGAATGAAAGAAACTGCAGAAATTTTAATGTGCAAAGCAGGTAGATGCATACTTAAGACTTAAAACTATGATCAATGCCTAAGTGCTGAATAAAGGATCAGAATACTTATGACAAATGCCTCATTTGAGCCAGCAAACAAAATGAATCCATAACAAAAAATGTGGAGAATGTGAAGATGTCTGATTACATTCTATAGGCACTATAACGGCTCAACAAAAATCCCCCTGCTTCTAATCACAAATAGGGACACCTGATAGTGAGTGGACTTTAACACTTTTGTTTATTTCATCATTGGATCTGAAATATAGTACCTTTCAACTGGCTGAACATCCATTAGAATCTGAATAGTGTGAACACCAAATTTACATCCGCTGACTTGGAGCTGTCCCAGTGGACTATTCAACGAGATGGTCCTTTGTGTGCACAAACTTTGGCTCCGGCGCTTCATCTCATTGGCCTGGTAAGAACAAAATATGAATTAGGAGAAGGCAAACTTTCATTTATATGCAATTTACAGTACATTCACAATATATATTTTTTAAAAGCAATCCGACCAGTAATAATGATTTCAACACTTATCTATGACACAGTCATGGTTTGACATGGTCCTAGCATTAAAATCCTTTATTTACTTATTTTATGGAAAAAGCTGAGCCCATCTAACCAATAAATCCCCAGGTTTCTTCCAGCATTTCTGTTCTATATATCACATAAATGAGAAAAACAATACAGTCTGTTCCCTTGTCTGGTGAGGGATTCCCTAGATAGCTCAACATTATTTTCAATCCATCATTTTTGGTTGATGGCCGGGATGTTTTCCTAGCATTAAATGTGTTCCTTAGGGTGCAACTCTAAGGGGATTTCGGTTTCCAGCCGTTAACAACAGCGAAAACGTGCAGCCTTTCTGACGACTGAGATGGATTTTGGCAATAACCAGACAGCACTTTCTTTAACAAAAAAGTGTTATTGAGAGAAGGAAATGATTGAATGTCTTGTACAATGACTTTTTGAGGAAAAGGGTTATAATATATAAAACTCACATTGATTGTAATGTTTGTTTGAAATCACCATTTTCAATTCAGATCTTGATGCATTTTATAAAGTGTAATGGAACAGAAAAAACATAACCATGACAATATACCTATTTTTAGTCATGTTTAACGGGCCATATTGTTCAATTACCTTTCTGTCAATCTACATTAACCACACCAAAATCTGTTGAGAAAATAACTAAGCATGTAAACTTGCCTAATCTCCCGCTGTCCAACAACTCCCAGTTTTGCTACATAATCTTGGACTCAGCCCTTACTATTGGCAAAGCTGTAGCCATGAGCAGCATTTTTTTTTTATCTGGAAAAATGCTAATTCTATGTTTAGTTACTATCCATTATACAATGATTTATTATTTTGTCTATTATATTTGTACTAGATGCCTCCAATACAGCTTCTTTAGCAGGCCTCCTCGCTTTTGAAATCTAAAATGCAATTGTACTCACTTTAAGGAGTGTCCACTCCTTAAAATAATCTATGCAACAGGTCAAAATCCAGGTCCAGTTTACACCTTTATGAAAATGTCACCTCAACTTCTCAAGAAAATGCAATGTTGCCGTCTCTTCCACTCAAATCATTCCTGGTTCGTTAAGATTTCGGTCATTAGAAGGATTCTTTTAATAGTCTACTCAAGTTGTATTGCTGTTAACTTTAATTGTTGATGAAAACAGGTCAAATGCTGCTGCTGAATCATAACTATAATTAGTAGGTTCCTCACCCTATTGTTGTGATGTGGTGTAACAGGGGAAGCAAAAAGTGCTATCAGTATCTGGGACAATACTCAGGCACCACGTGACAATGTACTCAATCACTATAGCATTTAACAAAGTAATACAAATAAATGGATGTAAACAATGGCACTATTAGGAAGCAATAATAAATTAAAACGGACCACAAGGCCATTACAACAACCAAAGAGGTGAAATTTGCCTGAATCCCAATAAAGCCCGGAATGGTAGAGCAAAACATGAAGCAAATTAATAAATACTTGCTTAGTGCTTTTCATCAGTCTGTCTAAATGGAATTTAGCATGGCACTCAAAACATATTACTAATTGGTAGGCTATGCAGTACTGTAGTTGGACAACCTTACCAGGAATGCATGATGTAACAGGCATTTAAAACAACATTCAAATATCATAAGACATGGTATTTAGGAAGACGCATTTCATACAAAGCATATGTAGTCTAATGTGACTGCCTGCGAAGATTGTTACGAAGTTTTATATCTGTCGTGGCCACTGAGATACGTGGCTACAGCCTTTAAGGACATATTTGTACACTACTTGTAAAGGGCTACATACATAGCTAACTAACGTTATTTTTACTCGTTAACTAAATTCAGCTAAACTCAAACCTGGAATAACCGTGACTAGTTGCATTTTCCCTTGTATTAGCTTTTCATCTATCGGCCTTAACTAGTGTGTATGAATTATAAAGAAATCGATGATTGTTCTTGCTAAGTGAAATGTTGTTGTTTTGCATGGTCTTCAGTGTCCAATGCTCATTTGATAGTAAGGGCATTTGCATCGGATTTAAAGTTAAACTTATTTTCCATTGAGGGCTATAATTGCACAGCTATGCTTAGAATTAACAAGGCTTAACCAGTGCAGTGTGCTACTTAAAACATATCCAATCATTATTCTGGATCCAAACAACTAGCTTGTAGAGGCTAGTAAACTCAGAAAGTGTTAAGCGACGCATATTTGCAGGAGAAGTACCATGTAAACTGGTGAAATGAAATCCAACTTACTGTTCAATATCACCGGTATTGTACCAACAACCAGGTGCTTTCTTAATTTCAGCATTACTGAAAACGTGTCCAGGTGTTACCAAAGCTTGAAGGCATGCCACTACATGGCGGAAGTCAGTTATTGACAACGCAATCGAACAGTCCGCAAAGGAACGTTGCGGACAAAACGACGTGCAAAACGACGTGAAGCAAACAAAAAATGCATTTGGTGCAAGTTACAGTGTAACCCATGCGTTGTGTTACCTTGCGGTGGTGTAAGTGGAGGTTTACAAAAGACCGAAAACAGATAGCTAGCTAGTTGAAAAGCAGTTTCAAGCTTTTGCAATGTCAATTAGATTAGCCGCTAAATATTTCAAGTACTAGAAAGCGTTATGGTGTCATGGTAAAAAAGAAAATCCTATATAATCTATTATATGTTTTTTTTATGAATTCCCTTAAACCATTGCCTCGTACCCAAGGTCCACAGCACAACCGTCATGAACTTACTTGTCAAGTAGAAAAGGGATTTTGCCAATTAAATAAATTAATAAAAACGAAGAACGTAAAGATATATTTAAGAGATTTATCAAATATAACGTATCGCCCTGTACTGCATTTTGTAAAACGTTTTTGTTACTGTAGTACTGTTGAATAATTTTTTTTTTTAGATTAAACAGCTTTTTAAAATAATATTATGGGTATATACACTGGTCAAAAAAATTAAGGGAACCTGTCATCACAGTATTACACCAAGTCAATGAAACTTCAGGCATATCAATCTTCCCAGTTAGGAAGCATAAGCAATTGTGAAACAATGTCACCTGTTTTTTGTGCAAATGAAAAGGACAACAGGTGCACTGGAAAGGAAACAAACAGCAGGACAACCCCCACAGACAATGCATCTCTCCTTGTCCTTCCTGACTGATTCTACTCTAGTTCATTTTCCTACTGTCCTTGTCACTACTGGTAGCATGAGGCGGTGCCTGCAGCCCATTCAGGTTACACATGCAGTCCAGCTTCTCCAGGATGGCACATCCATACATGCAAGAAGGTTTGCTGTGTCTCCCAGTACAGTTTCAAGAGCATGAAGGAGATACCAGGAGACGGGCCGTCAAACGACGAGAGCTAGACAGGGCCGTAGAAGGGCATCAACCCAATATGACCGGTATTATTTTGTGTGAGGAGGAACAGGAGGAGCCCTACAAAACAACCTCCAGTGGGCATCTGGTGTGCGTTGTTCTGACCAAACTGTCAGGAACAGACTCCAAGAGGGTGGCATGAGGGCCGAATGTCTACTAGTGGGACCTGTGTTCACAACCCAGCACCGTGCAGCTTGATTGGCATTTGCCCGAGCACACCAGAATTGGCAGGTATGCCAATGGCGCCTAGTTCTCTTGACAGCTGACAGCAGGTTCACAAGTAAAAGAGTATGGAGACAGCATGGTGAATGTTATGCTGCCTGTAATATCATCCAGCATGATGATTTGGTGGTGTGGTTTAGCGGTGGGTCGGTGATGGTCTGGGGAGGCCATATTCTTGCACAGGCCTCTACTTGCTAGCCAACGGTAACCTGACTGCTGTTAGACTCATCAACAGACCTTACGCTAGTGCAGTGGGCCTTGGGTTACTCCTGGTGCAGAACATTGCCTGGCCTCATATGCCAGAGTGTGTAGTGTGTCTTATTATATTATTATTATATTATAAATATAAGTGTAAAAGTGCTTTTAAATGGTATCTTCATACAAGCTATTTTGCAATGAATGTGCATAGAATGTCATCAGAGCATTGAAATGTTTAATGAACATTGATCTATGATCATATGATCATAGATCAATGTTGCTTGTTGAGATGTCTTATTGCCTGGGGGGGAAAGAAATTGCGAGTCTAGAAGTGTGTGCCCTGATGCTCCGATATTGTCTACCGGACAGCAGCAGTGTGAACAGACCATATCCTGGGTGGCTATAGTCTTTTATGATGTTCCATGCTTTCCTAAGGCATTTTGTGTGGTAGATGCCTTGCTTGGAGGGGCGATGGCAACTAATGATGGGCTCCGCTGACTTCACCACCCTCTGCAGGGCCTTGCGATCAGCAGTGAAGCAGCTGCCATAACAGGCAGTGATGCAGCCTGAAAGGATGCTCTCAATGGTGCACCTGTAGAAGTGTGTGAGAGTTCTTGCAGACATGCCAAACTTCTTGAGTGTCCTCAGAAAATACAAGGGTTTTGGGCCGTTTTTACTGCAGAGTCTGCTTGCCTGGACCAGGTGAGGTTATCTTTGATGAAACCACCGACAAAACGTACAGTTTGAAAGTCTCTCCACTTTAGCTCCTTCGATGTGTAGGGTATGATTCCCCCTCTGCCATTTCCTGAAGTCCAAGATCATCTGCTTAGTCTTGCAGATGTTGATGGAGAGGTTATTCTCCTGGCACCATGTAGCCAGGTCCCCAACCTCCTCTCTGCAAGAGGTCTCATCGTTGTTGGTGTTGAGACCCAAGACGGTGGTGTCATTCGCAAACTTAAGTATGATGCTAGTGTTGTGACTGTCTTCGCAGTCATATGTGAACAGGGAGTACAGAAGGGGACTGAGTATGCAGCCCTGTGGGGCTTCGATGCTCAGGGACAGCGCAAAGAAAGTGAGGTTGCCCATTCTCACCAGCTTGAGTCTGCTTGTCAGGCAGTCCATGATCCAAATGCAAAGGGAGGAACAGGGTCCTGAGCTTAACAACAAGCTAAGTAGACACAATAGTGTTGAATGCTGAGCTGTAGTCCACGAACAGCATTCTCACAAATGTGTTGCTTTTTTTTTCCAGGTGGAAGAGGGCAGTGTGTGTCATCAAGGCGATAGCATCCTCCGTAGATCTATTGGGGCTGTATGCAAATTTAAGGGGGTCCAAGGTGTCATGAAGGGTGGAGCAGATGTGTGTTCTGACCAGCCCTCATTTGGTTGGTAATTTTGGTTTCTATTTACTGTTGTTACGTCCTTTTGTTCTCAACAAATTACACAAAGTACACTAAAGATTCTGATCTTTTATATTTTGTTCATCGAGACCCGATGTATGATTTAAGTGTTCCCACTAATTTGTTAGAGCATTGTTAACTTGAGTGTTAACTTACAACATATTTAATGTTTCACTGTGCCTTGGTTGTGTATTAACCAAATGTGATCCTTTCAGCAATATGGAAAGTGATGTTTGCATGGTAAGCTGCCGACCATTAGCTGCCCTTGGAAAGCAAGAATGACCAGTGACTATAAGAATGTGTTTCTTAACGCTGTTAGGGGTAGGACTGATTTCAAGTTCTTAATGCTAACCTAATAAGCATTGTATGGACTTACTCTTACTTAAATAATCTCTTTTAATTGGTACTGCCATACATACCTATAAGTAAGCTGCAGTCACAAAACGCATGCCTCTTTACTGTTCCAGGACTTTTTCAACAAACAACTGGAGGAAGGGCTTTCTAACATAGAGGTCAATTGTTTAATCTACCTGTCCATGACACAGACTCTGTCTCAATCTTTAGGTCTTTACTGAAGACTCATCTCTTTAGGTGGGTCTATGATTGTGCGTAGTCTGGCCCAAGGCATGAAGGTGAAAGGCAGGGAACGACAAACCCTACTTGCAAAACCTGACGGGTTTCCCCATTTCCACTGGGATATTCTCTCTCCAATGCTATTACAGGGGCTGAGTCACTGGCTTACTAGTGTTGTCCTGTTCCATCCCTAACACTCCTGTGATAGAAGACAACTGTGGGTTACACTGAGCTTTGTCGTTATGATGTAATGGTTTATGTACCAAGGGGACTAGGGTCAGTCTTTCCTGTCTCAGGCCTTTTTTTTTTTTTACTTTGCATTCATTTATTCGACAGGGGGCCAGAATCAGTATGAATTATAGGAGAAAAAATATTTTTAACCAAGAAATGCTCTCTCTTATATCCCTGGTGTCCTGTTGAATCTTATAAAGACCTGAGCACTTGGACCATATCTTAAGACCACTTGGCCTGGTGACTTCATCTGTTGTGTTGAGGATCTAGTTTCAGCCTGCTGTCACTGCCCACAGCCCATCTGGTGGTCCCTGTCCAAGTCCACTTGGGTGTTTTGCTGATCTGAATCTTGCCTGAAGGCTCTGGCCACAGCACATCTGTTTTTATTGACCCCCTGGTCATCTGAACATATAAATATACTGATGACCGATGTGACCCTAAAAGGTAATGTAGAGTTAGGCTCCTCTCTTGGTTTCTTCCTTGGATCCAACCCCAACTAGGAAGTTTCTCCTAGCCTCTGTACTTTAATAATTTATTGTTATTGCTTGCTGTTGGGAGTTTTAGGCTTGGTGCCTGTATGAGCAGTTTGTGACAACTGCTAATGTATAAAGTGCTTTTTCAAATAATGTTGATTGATTGACATGTGACAAATACTCAAAATCGGGGGATAGAGATCAAGCAAAAACAACTTACGGCAAAATGCATAGGCATCTGGTGGAACTCAAGCATGGAAGGCGTTCGTGTGCATACTGTGCACTGTGCAGGGAATGACATCACATTTAAAGTGAGAACAGCTTGAGAGGCCACCTTTTGTATATCATGGCTGAATACCTCTGGAAATACCTCCCGATATACACTGTTCAAATAAAATTAAAGGAGCACTTAAAACACGTCGGGTCTGGATGAAGGAAATATAATGAAGATCAAAATCTTTACTGTATTTGTTGATAACAGAATGATGCAACAATGGTCAATGGAAACCCAAATCACCAACTGGATAAGGGCAAGATTCAAACTCACACAAAAAATCCAAGAAAACAATAGGATGTTCCAACTTGCTTGAATTTCATCACAGCAACTCAGTACATGACTCAGTAGTGTGTAGTGTGGCCCCCACATACCCCCCCCCCACACACCCCCACATGCCTGTAGGCACTCCTGACAACATCTGGGCATGCTCCTGTTGAGACGGCGGATGGTGTCCTGGGGGATCTCCTCCCAGACCAGGATCAGGGCATCGCATCAGTAGCTCCTGGACAGTCAGTGGTCGGACGCACCAATACACCAATACATATAACATCCCAATTGGATTCAGGTCATGGTTGTGTAATAATATAGAATAATGCTCCTGATGAGACCTGTTGTATGGAAAAGTTAAGACATTTATTTTGGCTTCTTGGCCTAAATAGATTGCTAAAAATGATTTAGCCAATGTTACATGTAATAAAAGGCATGTTATGCTTTACTGTTTTTTATTTATCATTCAAAAATATCCTAAATTCCAGGTCTAAAAAAAAAGGTTCTTCTAGTTTTTCTTTTATTTATATTTGCAATTTAGACCCAGATAACCAGGTGAGGGGAGTTCCTAACAAAATTGTGACCTTAATGAATCAAATCAACATATTTAATCTAGACATAAGGATGTTTCCCAATGACCCACATTCTTAGGTATTCCGATAAATTATTTTGAACCAAATCTAAGTATGTTCTGATTATTACACATTTCCGTGCCAAAGCCTTAGGCCGACTGATCATTATTTTTAGAAACTATGTGCAGTATCCAGATGGGAAGTGATTATTTGATACAAAACAAAATAGCGTCAGCATAAATAAATATAATATAATAAAAAGTAACATACATTTATTTTGTTGATGTCTTGTTAGATGTGATAAACCAGTGAAGAATAGTATTTAAAGGTTATCTGTCACCAAAGTACATGCTGTGACCTTGAGTAGGAGTCTTGTAGGGCATGTTGCAGAAAGGTAACAAGCACATAGTTTGCAATAGGCAATATATTTCAGAGCATAGATGCCTAAAGCGCCAACCAGTGGCATAATGTATCATAGAATGATGAGTGTAATTTGAAATTTTAGGTTCATAAAGATCAAGTCAAGAAGTACATTGATGCCTTCTGTGAAGATGGTGTCGGCACAGGCAAGTCCTGGTTGCATTTCAGCCAGTGGTCTAGTGTCAAAATCAATGACATTTCAAATACTGAGGAATACAAACATTTAGCAATCAATTAAGATTAACTTGATGCAGAATCTGCAGATTATTAAAGCCCCTACCTCAACATAATTGATAAGGTGCTGTCTGAAATCTGCAGTAAAAATGGCTAAATAATCGATAGGATCTCCCAAAAATGTCCAAACGTTTACTTAGTAAACAGTGCCAATACTAAGGAAATAGAAGGACATTGATGACTCTGTATTAAAGTGTTGAATGGACATTTGACTATGATAAGCGAAGGGCCTTAACGGGTGCTGTTGTGGACAAAAGCACTTGTACTTGGTAGACATATTAGTGATAACCACATTTCTGACATTTGCCATGTTTTATCATTCCTTTGGAGGCCAGATCTTGGTAAGTTGAGCATATCCCAGGCCCCCATGACAAAAGTGCCCTGGAGCAGCCTGGGAGACAAGTCTATCCAGGTATAAGTCCACCTATACTTCGGCCTTCATCCATATAAAAGGTTTTAGAACGCTTGAGAAAACAACCCGTGACCCTAACCTTATCCTAATTTGATTAAAGTGTTTCTTTTTACATTTAGAAGACAGTGGTAGCCAAGTGATTTACATATTTGACAGATAAATTCGATGTTCACGGGACTGAATTATTTTCGGTATTCCATTCAATCTCTCAACTTTTTGTTTACTAGTCAGATGCCATAACCACTAGGCTAACTTCTACCTGCCAGCTGCCTTCAGATCAATAAAGACTTCACAGTGGGGAGAACAAGTATTAGATACACTGCCGATTTTGCAGGTTTTCCTACTTACAAAGCATGTAGAGGTCTGTTATGTTTATCATAGGTACACTTCCACTGTGAGAGATCCATTAAATCACATTGTATGATTTTTAAGTAATTAATTTGCATTTTATTGCATGACATACATATTTGATACATCAGATAAGCAGAACTTAATATATGGTACAGAAACCTTTGTTTGCAATTAAAGAGATCATAGGTTTCCTGTAGTTCTTGACCAGGTTGGCACACACTGCAGCAGGGATTTTGGCCCACTCCTCCATACAGACCTTCTCCAGATCCTTCAGGTTTCGGGGCTGTCGCTGGGCAATACAGACTTTCAGCTCCCTCCAAAGATTGGATTCAGGTCTGGAGACTGGCTAGGCCACTCTAGGACCTTGAGATGCTTCCTACGGAGCCACTCCTTAGTGTGCCCTGGCTGTGTGTTTCGGGTCGTTGTCATGCTGGAAGACCCATCTTCAATGCTCTTACTGAGGGAAGGAGGTTGTTGGCCAAGATCTCGCGATACATGGCCCCATCCATCCTCTCCTCAATGCGGTGCAGTCGTCCTGTCCCCTTTGCAGAAAAGCATCCCCAAAGAATGATGTTTCACGGTTGGGATGGTGTTCTTGGGGTTGTACTCATCCTTCTTCTTCCTCCAAACCATCTCCCATTCCTCTGCTGGATCATCCAGATGATCCCTGGCAAACTTCAGACGGGCCAGGACATGCGCTGGCTTGAAC